>CAUYPK010088103.1:0-18744 GCA_963574355.1 Loris lydekkerianus | reverse complement strand
AATACGTCCCTTCTGGAAGGATGTTTGGAGAATACTTAGAGACCTAAAAATAGACCTGCCTTTCGATCCTATAATTCCTCTTCTAGGTTTATACCCAGAAGACCAAAAGTCACAATATAACAAAGACATCTGTACCAGACTATTTATTGCAGGCCAATTCATAATTGCTAAGTCATGGAAGAAGCCCAAGTGCCCATCGACCCACGAATGGACTAGGAAATAGTGGTACATGTATACCATGGAATACTATGCAGCCTTAAAGAAAGATGGAGACTTTACCTCTTTCATGTTTTCATGGATGGAGCTGGAACATATTCTCCTAAGCAAAGTATCTCAGGAATGGAAGAAAAAGTATCCAATGTACTCAGCCCTACTATGAAGCTAAACTATAGCTTTCACATGAAGGCTATAACCCAACTATACCACAAGACTATGAGAAAAGGACCAAGGAAGGGGAAGGGAGGGGGGAGGTTTGAGTGGAGGGAGGGTGATGGGTTGGGCCACATCTATGGTGCATATTTTTATCTATAATAAAATAAATAAATAAATAAAAAATAAATAAATACTTATTGATTGCCAAAAAAAAATACTAGAAGAGAGTGCAGGGAAAACCTTTGAGGAAATCGGCCTGGCGAGTATTTTATGAGGAGGACCCCCTGGGCAATTGAAGCAGCTTCAAAAATACACTACTGGGACCTGATCAAACTAAAAAGCTTCTGCCCAGCCTAGAACACGGTAAGTAAAGCAATCAAACAGCCCTCAGAATGGAGAAGATATTTGCAGGTTATGTCTCCGACAAAGGTTTAATAACTAGAATCCGCAGAGAACTCAAATGTATAAGCAAGAAAAGAACAAGTGATCCCATCGCAGGCTGGGCAAGGGAGTTGAAGAGAAACTTCTCTGAAGAAGACAGGCGTGCAGCCTATAGACATATGAAAAATTGCTCATCATCTTTAATCATCACAGAAATGCAAATCAAAACTCCTTTGAAATATCATCTAACTTCAGTAAGATTAGCCTATATCACAAAATCCCAAGACCAGAGATGTTGGTGTGGATGTGGAGAAAAAGGAACACTTCTACACTGCTGGTGGGAATGCAAATTAATACATTCCTTTTGGAAAGATGTTTGGAGAACACTTAGAGATCTAAAAATGGATCTGTCATTCGATCCTATAATTTCTCTACTAGGTATATACCCAGAAGACCAAAAATTACATCACAACAAAGATATTTGTACCAGAATGTTTATTGCAGCCACATTCATAATTGCTAGGTCATGGAAAAAGCTCAAGTGCCCATCGATCCAAGAATGGGTTAATAAATTGTGGTATATGTACACCATGGAATATTATGCAGCCTTAAAGAAACATGGAGACTTTACCTCTTTCATGTTTACATGGTTGGAGCTGGAGCATGTTCTTCTTAGTAAAGTATCCCAAGAATGGAAGAAAAAGTATCCAATGTACTCAGCCCTACTATGAAACTAATTTATAGCTTTCATATGAAAGCTATGACCCAGTTACAACCTAAGAATAGGAGGAAGGGGGAAAGGGAGGGGAGGGAGGGGGGTGGTGGGTAGAGGGAGGGGGATTGGTGGGATTACACCTGTGGTGCATCTTACAAGTGTATATGTGAAACTTAGTAAATGTGGAATGTAAATGTCTTAGCAGAATAAGTAAGAAAATGCCAGGAAGGCTATGTTAACCAATCTGTTGAAAATGTGTCAAACGTCCTATGAAACTAGTGTATGGTGCCCCATGATCACATTAATGTATACAGCTATGATTTAATAAAAAAAAAAAAAAGTATTGCTGTCAAGCACTCCAATTTGTACAAATAATCAACACATTGAATTCCGCAAAGGCATAAATGTATTTATGATCTATGTATATATGACTTAATAAAAAAATATTTTTTGGTAATTTAGTTTTTTTATTTTTTGCCTTTGTAAATCACTTGCTGTTTTTCTGTAAAAGTACAAAGTGTTTTTTTAATTTTTCTTTTAATTCCAGTAATTTAATCAGAATGTATTTTGGTGCTGGTCTTTCTGCATCAGTAAGCTCAAATATGTAATGTATTCTTTCAGTATGCAATCATAAATGTTTTCCCTTTTTATCTTGGCAATATTTCTTGAATTGTAACATTTAGTATTTATTCTGTGTCCTTTGCTTAGGTGTTCCTCCCCCCAGGGATACATATTACCTACTACGTATGTGTTGTTTCTCTTTAACATACTTATTTTTTCTAAAATTCATTTAAGTTTATTTTATTCTTAAAAATTTTTGAGAATTTTAAAATTTTTTGTTCCCCTTAAAGGCATTACCTGTTATGTTCATTTATTTTTGTCTTCCTTCCAGGTTAGTCTTTATGTAATAAGATTTTTCTTTTCTTTTTACATTTTTTTCCTGAGGTCTATCTGATATTTTATGATTCTAATATATGTTGACCTTGTGTAATTATTATATGTTATATTATTTTTATTATACATATTAAAAATTATATGTCATTATTTTTATTCATACAGTGTTATGTTTTGTGGAATTTTCTTAGTGCTTCTTAGCTTGTTTTGAAATAGTAAATTATAACTCTGACCCAAATTTAAACAAGTCTTTTTGGTAGAAGGATAGAAATTTTTGCTTCTCTCTTCTCTTCCCCCCTCCCCAGTAACTTTTTATGGGATTTAGTCTTTACATATTTATGTTGTTCATTTTTCAGGCTTTTGAAATATTGGTAAGCTCTCTCATCTATTTTTTTGTGCATTGTTTCTTTTGTACCTTTTTTAAATTTTATTTTCATTCATTTATTCATTCACTCATTTTGGGGGTTGTGTATGTAGTGTTAAAAAATGCAGTGGCTGCTTTCTGAGGTTCCCTATGCTGGTCTCTTTTACCACTTTTATATAACCCTTCTCTTGCCTCATCTCCGCTGTCCCTTTCTTCTCAGTGTAAAACCTGGTCCTGGAAGGAAGCCCTGAAAAGTCAATTTTGAGAGTGTTTAGAGTTTGGACTGATCCAATGCCTTCAAATCTTCCTGTGGGCCTCTCGTGTTCATCTGCTGTTGAACTGGGAAAACCCTTCATTTCATCTGCTGTTCTGAGTTTGGTTTGCCAGTGTTTTGCCCTCACTGGGCTGCATTTGGGAGTTCATAGACTACTTTGTCATCTAGTTTTTAATGTAAATAATATCCATGGGAATTTGGTTTTGCTATCTAGTTGCTCTGCTTTTAATGTGGGGATTTGGAAAGATCAAAAACAAAACCAAAAAAACTATAATGACTCTGTTGTCATTTTTTCAGTATTTCCACTGATTTTTTTTTTTTTTTTTTTTTTATATACAAGTTGAGAGAGAAGTTTTGCTTTTGGTGATAGTATTGTTAATAATTTCTTGTTTGTTTTTAATTTTCAGGAAGAATTGCCTTTCATTTTCATGCTTTTTCATTAAACTCATAGATTTATTATTAGACTTCTAGTTTTGTTTTATTGTGTTCAGGAATGATTTTGGGTATAAAGATATTTATAACTATGTGATTTTCTTTGTGATATGTACTGTTTAGCTTCATAAAGTTTCCTTTTTTGGTTTATTTAATTCTTCTTCTAAATTAAGTTTCTTTTTTGTTTGCATTTCCTGTAATATTTTGTTATTATGGTTTATTTAAACAGTGGATTGTCTTCTAAAATGATGAGAACTAGGAAAATTTTCATTTATATTTCTGACAGGTAGAATAATGGCCCCAAAGATATCCAAATCCTAATCCCCAGAATGTTGTATTACAACACAAATTTGAATTAAGGTTGAGAATTGACTTGAGGTTGCTAACCAACTGAGCTTAAAACAAGGAGAGTAGCCTAGGTTATCCAGGCAGACCCAAAAGAATCGTAAGGGACCTTAAATAGGAAAGGTGGGGACAGAAAATTCAAAACTAGAGAGAAGGCAATCATGAGAAAAACTTGATCAGGTGATGATAGTTCTGAAGATGGAAGGAGGGTATGAGCCAAGGAAGCTGGGCAGCCTTTAGAAGCTGAATGATGCAAGAAAATCATTTTTCTCCTGGACCTCCAGGAAGGAAGGTAACTCTGTCAACACTGTGATTTGAGCTTAGTGAAACCCACTTTGCACTTCTGATCTCCAGAACTATACAATAATAAACCTTTGTTGTTTTTGGCCATTATATTGGTGGTAATTTGTTATAGCAGCAATAGTAAATAAGTGCAATAGTATACATATATTTATCATTTCTGGCCTTCTTCATTCCTTCATATAGGTACAAATTTCCTGTTAGTATCATTATCCTTCTGCCTGAAGAGCTTCCTTTAACTTCTCTCACAGTAAGGGTTTAATATGTGGAAATAAAAAAAGCATGTTTGTATTACCTTCAATTTTGAAAAATATTTTTATGTGGCATAGAATTCTAGCTGAGTGTTTACTTTTCATTAAGTAAGCTGTAGGAATTACTTCCCCCTCCTTTGGTGTGCGTACATTCTAGTAAGAAGTATGATGCCATTCATATTTTTGTTTCTTTGTACCTAATGTTTCCTTTTTCTGCACTGCTGTCTTTAAAGTTCTCTTTATCATTTGTTTTGTGCAATCATACTATGTACTTTGGTTTAGTTTGTTTATTTTGTGTGGCATTCATCAATATATTTTGTTCTATTAGTTTATAGTTTTAATAAAATTTTGACCTATTTCAGAAATTTTTTTCAAAATTTTTTTTTCCTCCCTCCTTTTTGAAGATTCCTATTATACTTATATTAGACTATTTGAAATTGTCACCAGATATCCTGGATGTGTGCCATGATTTTTTTCTCTGTTTCATTTTGAAGTTTCTTTTGCTCCTTGTTCAAGCTTATTAATTTTTTCTCCTTCAGTGTCTAATTCTCTATTCATCTCATTTACTATATTTTCATTCAGATACTTTTTCTTCTCTACATGTTCCATTTGGGTGCTTAAAAATACATATCTTCTATTTATCTCCCAATAGTATTAATATTTTCCTTTGGTGAATATTTATAATATTTATAATACTTTTTGAAGGCCTTGTGTGCTAATTCATCCTCTCTGACATGTTTGGGTCCATCTATAATGATATAATTTTTTCATAACTATGTTTTTTTTTTCTTGATTCTTTGTGTGTCTATTAATTTCTGAACAAATACTGGACATTGTGAGTTTTACACTGTCCAGTGGAGAGTTTGACTTCACTACTTAGTACAATTATTTTTGGCTAATTTGATCCATTTGTGGCACATTAAAAAAATTTCTAAGTCAGGTCCAGAGTATCCTTTATTCTAGGGATAATTTAGTTCTTCTACAAAAATAAAAGACTTCTAAAGGCTGTACCAAGTTCTCTGGGAATCACAGACCTCTCCACACTGGCTGTCCTCTGTGAGCTCCAGAAATTGTGTGGCCTAGTATGTTCCAGTGTTTCTTTTCCTGACCTCAGGGTATTTCTGCTAATACATGTGCACAGACTATTCAACCAAGATTCCAGGAGTAGTTCTGCGTAATTTTGAAGCTCTCTGAGAACCTCCCTCTTCTCTGGTGCTCTCCCTTACAAATTCTAGGCATCACAACCTCTCTGAGTCATTCTCTCTGTTTCCTCTACTAAGCAAGACTGGCAGCTTCTAGAGTTAGTGTGCTCTGATTTTTATTCTAGAAACTGCCCCTAGGTGAGAAGGTTGTGCAATGTGGAGCTCACTTGATTTGCTTCCCTTTTCTCAGGAATCAGTGCTGTGCTTCTTGTTAGCCAATATCCAAAATCAGTTGTTTTATGTATTTTGTTTATATTTTTATTAGTAGGGCAATTACCATAGCAATTAATTCTTAATGGGAAGAAGTAAATTTTTCATACTTAATCTTTTAAAGACAAATTTTCATATCCTAATAAACTGAAGGAAATCCTGCTTTAAAACATCATGGCTTAGAAAAATAGGTTTCTTTTGTTCACACATGCATGAGTGTGCATGTGTGTTTGTGTATTTGGGAAAGAAAAAAGGATGACCTTTGGATTAGTATGGGTATTAGTTGGACTTCTCCTAAAATCAGAACATGAGCCTAGTGTTGGGTACAGGTAGTTTATTTGCAAAGTAATTAGATGAAATGATAGTGGTAGTAGGGAGAGTGAGACAGGTCAGGAAGAAAAACCAAGGTAGAAAATGGAATTTGGTTCTGCAGTAATCTCTAAAAGGTATGTAAAACTATATATTTAAAGAATTGAAAGCTGCATTTTATTGGAGTATCAACTCCTCCCAGGCTTTGTTTTCTCCTGTTCCAATCAAACTCCCCAGGCAATGGAGAAGATCCTGGGGTTAGAATGTGTGAAGAAACCAGGCACCCTCTTGAGGTGGGTGCTGGCAATGTGAGAGGAATTGAAGACACTCATGAGAGATACAGCCAAAGTCAAAGGAAACCCAGGAGGTACCAGAAATTTATGCTACAGTGTAATTTTTGGAATCAGAACACAATACATCCTCAAGACTAGATGATAACAGAAAGTCTGAGTAGGCTATAACCAAGTTTTAGTATTAACACAGTTTTCTGTTGAAATTCTTAATCTTGGAGAAAAGGAATCTCAAGATTAGGCTGTAAGTTTAATCATTTGTACATTGGCCACCAGAGGAAAACAAAAGAAAAATATAGCAGGGCCAAGGACTGATGGTAGCTGGAGCATTCATTTTTGATGTACAAGGCCTATCTTCTACATCAAATTCTTTCCTTTTAGATTCTTCCCGTGGAAAATTGACTTTCTCCGGCTTGTGTTTTGAAGCCTCTTTTCTAACCATTTAATGTTCTGTACCTCTTCCTCCCACTCCTTGAGTTCTAGTGTCTTTCCCAGTTCCCCCCACCCCCACCAACACTGTTAAGTAAGGCTCCAGTGGAAATAACCTTAATCCCCCAATTTAACAAATTCTGGCCAAGGGGAAACTCACCTGCTGTCAATATTGACAAACACTTAAAAAAAAACTTGCTGCCTATTAAAAAGCTACAGAATCCTAACAGGAAAAGTGGTTTAACAACCTATCATTGCCCAAATTCTTAATCTCCATTTTTTTTCTGTGTATGAGGATATATTTGCCTTGCATCTCCTGACTCTAAGCCTATCAAGTCAAACTTTACAACCACACCTGACCTGTCTTCCTTACAACTCAACTTCTTCCCCATAAAATTTAAGTTCTTTATCATTGATTAAAGTAATCAATCTTGACATCTTAACCTCAGAGTTTACAGATGAAAGAGCAACAGATTCAACTGTGTATGTCCTACTCATGATGAAATAACTGGGAGGTGAGGGAACATATGAGAACACTTTCCCATTGATAATTGAAATCTTGCTCTGCCCATGATGACAAGCCAGTGTCTATACTAAGGTGGAAGATATTATTTCTGATTTTAGGAAGCACTTGAACATTGAGACTGTAGTCTGTTCTCCTGGTGAAGTCTTCTCTTGAATTAGAACTTCAGTTTGTCAGCATGCTAGAAGAATAGATATCTATTCATCAAACTGTTTTCCCATCCTCTGTGACCTACCTTAACTTCTGAAGAAATGTATTCAAATCCTTATAGCATCTTTATGAGTCTATACAATTGTTAGAACAGGGGAAGATAGGGTAAGGCATTAGTTAAATCAGCCTGGGTATAAACTGAATTGCATCAGCGTGTTGCACAGAATGACTCACAGTCTACATATCTAAGCTCTAGCAGTCATATTTATTTAAAGAGTGGAACCAAGGGCCAATCCTAGAAGGGATTGTGAAGCCATCCAAGATGAGACATTTAGGGCTAATAACTTAAAAGTGTTAGAAACAGAGTGCAAGATGGGATAAGATAGATTTAAGATGGTAGGTTCAAATCAACAGTTTTAGAGGGCTGAGACTGTCTTACTGGATGGTGGCCAGCTAGGGGTGATAGTGGAATATGATAGTGGTGATATATGAGAAAGCATGGTTTTGATTGGTTGGCTTAACTGAAGCTGAGCTATGTGGCCAGGTTCTTCTCATATTCTGCCTTGTATTGTAGGGTGAGTATCTCATACAGATGGTAAACACTTTGGGGATAATGTAGTGCTGAAAAATTTTTTACAACCAACATACCACCCAGAAAAATGTTTTGCTCACTGCATGTTTTCTAACTGGCTGAAAACCCTCCTAACAATATCAGCCATTTGATTCAGTCTGGCATAAATAACGGTCAGTACTAGTTCATGTAAACTATATTTGACAAATCGGTGTTAAATGTTTTATGATTTATTATAACTAGCAATATTTACTAAGCCCTTTTTACTCTTTAAAAAGTAAATCAGGAACATATTTGCAGGAGGTGTGTGAATTTTAAATCACTTTCACCCACATTAAATGGTCTCATTTAATTTAATGAGAATGGTCTCATTTCCATTAGGAAGTTCTCTTGTGTTTTACTACCTCAATGCCTCAAAGAAGGAGTCAAGTTTACATCCTAGCAAAGGGGCAGAGTTCCATGAAACCTGGACTGTCTGTGTTACATTGAAAATTCCATCCTGCATTGATTATTGATCTCAATAAACACATTATGAAGAGTTTTATGACTACCAGTGTTGGAGAATTATTAGAAAATATAACAAAAATATTTAATATTGCTGTGTGATTGTTCCCTACATTTATTTTTCCTTAATATATTAAAGAGTTAGCTAAAATGGTAATGTTCACCTCTAACCACAGTGTACTCTAAGATCACACAGTACACTGTGGTTATCATAAAACCAAGAGACATACATAATTTTAAAGAGCAGCCAAGCAGTCCAGGCTTCATGCTTTTCAGATGACTTGGTGTCAGGCAAAGTGATTTCTCAATCTCAAGGCCATAGGTGCTCAGGGTGGACAGTGCAGACAGGCACACTCACTTCACACTGGACCCCCACCCCCCCGACTCCAGTCTGATATTTACTGAAGATTGAAGATACATGAAATTTGAGCATGCAGAATGATGTTCACGGACACCAGTTTAGTGTGTGCACAAGCATATGTAGAGCACAGAGGGGGTCTTGATAGACTAGACTAACTTCTACTATGATACTTATAGTGGTCTGTCCTAGGCATTGAGAATTCAACTGATAGTTTTGAATATTCAAATTACTTTTAAAATTAATAATAACTATTTTTAGTTTGTGAATGATATGATGGAGGAAGAATATCTGTTCCAGACTAGAAAAGGCATTCCCCAAAGAAGAGTTACACAAAAGCAGCAGAGAGGCTTGACAGCTGTCCATGGTGGCTACATTAAGTGCCATCTTGGCAAGGCAGAACTACATTTCCCAGAACTCTTTCTGTCTGTCCCAGGTTGGGGGGGGGGAGGGGGAAGCACAGAGGATGTGGGAGACGTGGAAGGTGGGAACGAGGCTGCAGCTATTTTGTAACTTGCCATGTTGTGGCCGATCTACTGACTCTCCCCAGTGCTGGGAGGTAGGCCTATGACTGCTGCACCTTTCTCTGGACCTTCCTTCAGTGTCTTCAAGTCCTAGGGGAGGCACCTGTGTTAAGCTCCATGATGAAGGACCTCAGCTGCCCATACCACTGAAACCAGAGGCAACAAGCACTGATGCAGTTGTCAGCCTTTCCTTGTGGGGCTCTAGCTCATGCGTGTGGGTTCTACCCCTCCTTATATCCATCCTCCCATCTTAAATGCCTCCCCTGTGGACTTCAAATTCTGGATCAAAGCCCTATAATGAATGTGCATGTGTGTATCACACACACATATTTATGCATTAACCAGGATTCACTCAGAGCAGCAGAGCCCCAGGATATACACATACATGCATACACATACATGTGTGCACATGTGTCTGCACATGTGTGTATATATGGATGTACTGTGGTTCTGCTTCCCTGAGTGCTGACTGATGTATTATCTCTATGAGTCACACTGATACTGAGTGTGGATTGAAGGCTCAGATTTGTTGTTACTGTTTTTGTTGTTAAAATGCACTCTTCATTCCATTTTGGGTGTTCTGTGTTAGGGAAAGTGCTCTTGTAGTGGTTTTCCAGCACCTCCCTTAAGAGATTACTTTAAAAGAGCTGAAGTAGTAAAATCTGGGAAGATTTCCAAACTTCTTTTATTAACTTCTCCTCACTCCTCTTCTCCACTGGTGTCCCTCTGTCGACCAGTCTACTTTATATCTACAGAAAGGAGATTACACTTAAGAGAGTGGCTGTGGAAACAACGTCTTTATTTCTTCTGTGATTTATACATGTGACTTTAGAGAAGAAAATCCAGAAAGAAGTTTTCCAGTGGTCAAGCCTGAGAACTTGGTCTGAAATTTAAAAATCAAATTATGTTTAGTCTTGCACATGGAAAGTTGGCTCGATTCTCTCATGATTTATTTTTCACTTTGATCTGATATTAGGCATGCAGGGACTCAGTTGGATGCAGAATTTTAGACCTGATGACCTGGCCTGTCAACTACTTTGTTACCTCATCAGTCAGAAGAGGGGGCACTTGGAATTTTGTTGATAAATTGGCTTATATATGAACAAACTAAAACTGATTCAGCTTTTTCGTCCAAATCAACATTGGCTCAGTGATGCTGACAGTAGCGAAAATTGCTTGTGATTGCAAGTGCGATTGCCTTCAGCCATACGGAGCATATCTGCTCTTTCTCGTCAGCTGACATGGGGCTCTGCCATTACCGTCATGGCAGTCATCCTGAGGTTTCCAAATGCCTTCAGGCCAGATGTGAAGGCACACTAAGCTTGGATTGATTTGGAGCACCTTAAAAGCCAATCCAATTTCTAAGAATTTAAACCAAGAATTTAAATCATAACAGCTCACATTTACAAAGTGCTGATTCAGGCTCAATGCCAGGCATTCTACAGGCATTTTCTTATTAGAATAACTCTCAGAGGAAGGTGTTATTATCCCCCTGTTAGAACTGAGAACACCAAGGACCCCAGGGGTTAAATAACTTGTCTGAAAATCACATGACTAATAACTTGAAGAGCTAGGATTTGAACCCAGAATGTGAAACATCAAGTCTTTGTGTGTAATCACCATGCAGGCCTGGAAAATGGGGCTAAGTCCAGAGGGAAGGAATGAAATTCCCTGCCTTGCTGACTTACAGTAATGGAATAGAAGCTTGCCCTGCTCCACTGTGCAGAATAAGAAGCCTATCTCATGGTCCTAGAATAGACTGAGGAAGAACTGCAAGTGCACATATATCACTTGGAGTCAGGGGTCAGCAGGTGAGCGGGCACCTCAAGGGCACTCGCTGCCTGAGGTGTCTGTCTCTCTGGCTGTAGCCCAGTTCCCTGCTAGGACAATAGGTTAGAGCAAGAGTGGTATTCCTCTGAAGGTTTCTAAACAAATGGGTAAGCTATACATACATTTTTTTTTCAGACTTTTAAATTACTACTAAATTAGTAATGGGAGTGAGGCAGGGTAAACAGATTCTACTTCTTTTGTCAAGACAAGCAAGCAAAAAAAAAAAAAAAAAATTCTGGTCCACATGATGTTAGTTAAATATGGCAAATGCCCTGTTACCCAGACAGCACATTTTCTGCTCCATATTAGATTGTCAGGGTTTGTTCTGCAGAGCGTAGGTGGAGAGGAAAGCCTGTCCCACCCTGCTGCTCTCTGGGTCTGCAGACCCATGTGGAGGCCTTCTACTCAGCCTTCCCCTGCTGGTTCTCATTAACATTCTCATTGCCTTCTTATTGATAATGAAATAAAATAAGTATGATGACTCATACTTCACGATTTTCAGTTCCCAGCATCAGCATCACCTCTGTCCTTCCTATCTGTAAGAACTAAGGAGATACATTCAAAGTCAGGCATCCAGTTCAAATCACCTACCATATTGTAGGCACTAATGTGCAAGATACATTGTATTAGTTTCATCATTCCCCTGTTGGTTGCTTTCTTTCCTCTTGGGAAGATTCACTCACTCTTTAGGGTAAATGTTAGGTGTTAGATGCTGGGGATTTTCCCACATGGTTCCTCATCCAAGGAGGACAGAGTCTGGCCCAGGGGACCTGTGGCTGTGAATAACCCACAGTCAGCCAATGGCTCTTGTGGGGGAATCAGTGCTTCTGTCTAGGGGAAAGATTTCAGAGAAGTCTTTATAAAAAGCAAGGGAATGATTGAGCCAAATTTTGAAGAATGCAAAGAAAAAAAGGCTTAGAAAACTATGAGAGTTTGAATGATTTTGATTAGTGTGAGTAGACAAAGGGCATGTGTGGGGACATTGCTAGAACCACATGGAACATTAGGCATGAAGCCAAGAGGAGTCTTGAATGCCATGGTAAATAAATTTCACCATGTGGGGCACAGGAACCATTGAATGATTTGGAATAAAGGAACAACACAATCAGATGAACGCTTTAGGATACTCTCTTCAGCAATATTAGGGGTGGATTGATTGGAAGGTCTGCCTGGAGGGAGGGGACCAGTTAGAAATGTTTGTGTTGGGTGGCGCCTGTGGCTCAAAGGAGTAGGGCGTCAGCCCCATATACTTTTCACCTGGGTTCAAACCCAGTCCTGTCCAAAAACTGCAAAAAAAAAAAAAAAAAGAAAGAAAAGAAAAAGAAAGGTTTGCATTATTTTTGACAATAGATGGTGTGAAGAAAGGAACAATAATAAGACCAAAGCATTGTGTTCAGAGAAGCGAGCTAGATCCAAGATTGAGGATGGTCCAACAAGGAGTTTCAAACCAAGGGGGGAGAGTTTCATGAAGAAGGAGCAGCTGACAATGTCAAATGCTGCAGGCATATGAAAAGGTGGACAAGTAGCTATTGGATTTGGCAGGTGGAAGATGACTGACCTTGTTGAGGGTTGTTTCTGTGAGGTCAGGAGGGTCTGGTGAGTGGGTTGAGGAGAACATGGGAAATGAAGGTGTTGGGAAGTTAGTGTGAACTGTGATGACCAGGATGACAGGTTTTTTGTTTTTTTTTTTTAATTCATTTAAAAAATAAACAAAATAGGAAATGAAAATTGCTGCAAAAATGGAATTGAGTCAGCTCCCTGTTGTCTTGCAAGTCAGTTCTTTCATCTCAAGACATACTGTAGCTTCAGAAAGATGGGCCAATTGGACTCAGCCACCATTGTAAATAACTCTTTTTTTTTTTGTCAAGGGCAACTGTCCTGATGATTTTTCTGCATTTATACCTGAATCCCATCTCTTCCACCGTTACTGAGCCTTTCCCCAGCTTTCTTGGCTAATGCTTGTGCCTTGAACTGTCCCCTAAAACCACTGTTGACAACATCATACTCCTCTGGCTTGGGTTTGGACTCTTTTCTACTCTGGGTCCTAGACTGTGGACAGAATTTATAAGGTCATCCTGGGTTGAAGCTTTACCTATGCCTATGAATGAGGCCAGGATTGGAAGCTCTCCCAGGATAGCGTACTCCAAAAGGAATATCACACGGCCATATATAATGGCAGGTTAAGAGTGAGGGCTCTGCAGCCAGATCACCTGGACCCAAATCTCAGCTCTGCTACCTCCTAGTTGTGTGACCACAGACCAATTACTTCACCTCTCTTTACCCAGTTTCCTCATCTGCTCCAGGTAAATAACAACAGAACCCATATCACTGCATTGCTTTAAAGATTAAATGTGTTACTATATGTAAGGTGCTTAGACCAGTGTTTGACACACAGGACCACCTCAGCGCTTGTCCTTGTACATGGGACAAGTTCCACAGCAAGTTCCAGCAAGGGTTTCTACCTTTTTGCCGCCCTCTGGTGGCCGGTGGGCATATTGGAGGACTTAAAATACAACCTTGACCCCTTGTGTTTTGGACATAATGTACATTAGAGGATGGTGACGACCAACACAGTAGTGGAAGTGCTTGATTATTTCATTTAAGATTTAAGGCTCCCAGTAATTCTACTGAAGTAGGTAGAAAGCATTATCTCCTTGTGTAAAGGAATGTAACAATGATAAAAATTTGCCCAAGATAAACTGTATCTATATATAAGTGTGTGTGTGTATGTGTATACATATATATATATATATATATATATATATATATATATAGTTTAAATTAAATATCATCTGTGCTGAAGTAAGCCTTATATGTAGTCAGGGATTCCATCTGAAAGAAGTAAAAATTTAGTTTACATTCAGTTCAGGGGATATTTTGATCTGATTTTGTTCCAGTTCAATAGTTTCATAAAACATACAGTTTTGGCTTCAAATCAAACTGCTGTAGTAGTTTTTCTTTTTTCTTTTTTTTTTCCTTTCCCCTGGGAAAGTTGGTTCAGTTCATAGTTTTGTAAAACATTAACATTTGGGTTCACTTCTATTTGGATATTAGGTTTGGTTCAAGTCCTGCTTCCAGGAGTCTGGTGAATTTTAGATTGATGGACATATTCAGGAAACAGCCAATGGCCAACAAGAATGCACTGTGCCTGTTTCATCAGAGACATTTTCACAGCTCTCTTGTCTGGACCTGTATGATATCTGGTTTTCTTTAAGTTGGCTGTCCTGAGACAGAGTAATAATGCTAAACATAGTAGTGAGTAGTGATTTTGCTACACTGACAAATGATCTCACTTTGTTGGAGAGACTTCTAAACTCACAAATTCATGGATTTAGTCACACATTCATTCTAAAGAATCATACTTCACAGATGGATGGAATCTGGGGACTCCATGCTTCTTGGGCTGACTGTCTTATCCCTACTGTAACTGTGTAGACAGTGTGATTGTGACAATGGTTTTGAATAGGAATAATATCTCCCTGATTTTAAAAGATTTTATAAATTCTGAAGTTCAATTTCATCATATTCAAGATACCAATGTTTTTGAGAGAATTGTATTTTCAATATTTATGAGGCAATTGAATGGGGAAATAGGATTCATTTTATAGAAATGTATTTGTAGCTAACTTAGGTGGAACTTATCAATTCTACTGAGCAAGGGAAGCCTAAATTAAGATTTAGTTTGTATGAGGACAGTGCTTTAAGTGTCAAAGCATGGAGAAAAATTAGGAAGCTGGAACCTAGGCGTATAGGGTGAACTAGGGTTTTCATGAAATCATACTTGTAGTAACATTTATTGGGCACAAATCATGTGCCAACCCCCATCACTTAGGTAGTATAATTATTTTATTTCATAGTTGAGAAAAGCAAAGCTTAGGGAAATAAAATAACTTGTCCAGAGCATGCCAGTTAGCAAGAAACAAGATTTGTACTCAAGCTAATGCAGAGCTCAATTACTTAACTAACATAGCAAATTTCCACATAGATAGGAACTGGGTGCAAATATGAATAAAATCAAGGCAATGAAGAAATTCAAATACCAAGCAGACAAACAAAAATCAGGGTCTGTGCAGGAGCCAGGAGTCAAGAGAAGTCAAGGGTCAGAACCTTTTCATGTAGATGAAAACCAGAGAGAGGATAAAACAGCCTGATGATAAAAGAAGAAGAAAAAAAGTAAATTTGACCAGAGAAGACAAGGGGGCTAGGAGAACAACTGTAAGGCCTTAGCTATAAAGAACCCTTGTCTGAAAGGCATCTTCCATCCTAGCCAGGTGGTATTTGCTAAGATAGAAACCAATCTGATATTTAGGTATGAACACAGAAGAAAATGAGTAAATTAATCCAGCCTGAATAGACATGTTATGTTAGAAAGAAGAGCAACTTTATTATTAAGCATAGGGCCAAAGAATCTTCAGTTTTGTTCCATGTCATCTAGTCAAATTCCCCCACTGAAAGGGAGAGTTTCTATGGCATTTCCGATCAGTTTATCCAATCTCTGCTTGCACATTTCTAGGGGAAGTAACCTCACCGCCTTCTAGCCAGTTTCTTCTTTTGTTGCAACTTTCTAATTGCTGGAATGTTCTTTCTATAAAGGCCACAATTTCATTTTTAGGACTGCTATCCATTGTCCTGACTCTGTCTTTGTGGCCACCCAAGAACACATATACTCAACTTTTTTCTACATGACAACCTTTAAGAGAGGAAAATGTTTAAAAATATCCAAAATACAAAAATCTGAGAGAGGAGGAAGAAAGGCAAAGCAAAGAAACCCATCCTCTCCCTCCCTCCCTCCCTCCTTCCTTTTTCTTTCTTTCTTTCTTTCTTTCTTTCTTTCTTTCTTTCTTTCTTTCTTTCTTTTCTTTTTTTTTTTTTTTTTTTTGACAGAGTCTTACTCTTTAGCCTTGAGTAGAGTGCTGTGGTGCCAGCATAGCTCACAGCAACCTCAAATTCTTAGGCTCAAGCAGTTCCCTTGTCTTAGCCTCCAGAGTAGCAGAGACTACAGGTACTCACCACAATGCCCAGGTAGTTTTTTCTATTTTCAGTAGAGATGGGGTTTTGCTTTTGCTCTGGCTGGTTGAACTCATGAGCTCAACCAATTCACTGGGTCTTGCCTTCCCAGAGTGCTAGGATTACCAATGTCTCAATTTTCACCCCCAACCTAAGAAAAGCTCATGGTCACAGATACCAAGTCTTAAGCAGTACCCTGCTGTCAGAACTGTAAGGGTTAAAAGTGCTTTCTCTTTCTCATTAGCTCTGTGGAAACAATGTGACATTTCTCAAAGATAAATGTATTAAGACTAGGAAGAAAGAAAAATAGAAAAAGAAAAAATGAAAAGGGAAGATAATAAGCCTGTGATCAATAGCTATTACCACAAATCTGGCCATGATTTCTTCCAATACCAGGTGCCTGCTTCTCTGAGCATTCTATAAGGATGGAGGAAGGAGACTGCTGAGGAATCTCACCTTCCATTGGAAGGATCTTGGCAGTGTTGGATTAAGTGGTAAACAAGGGGGCTGCAATGATCCTGGGTCCGAACAGGTGGTAGAAAGCAAAGTGATCATTACTTCTAATGTGAAAGGAGAACTAGGAGAATCAGTCTTTATCGGGCACCTTCGAAACTCTTAATCCTCACAGTACCCTAGGAAGAAGGCAGGCATTATGAAATATTTTACAGATAAAATATCAGAGGTTCAGAGATGGCGAGTTGTCTCAAGTGTACAGAGCTAGCATTAACAATAGTAACAAAAATAAAGATGACCATTACGGTTTGAATGTTTGTTATGTCCCCCAAATTCTTGATGAAATTTAATCCCCCAAAGCAACATGACTAAGAGGTATGGAGTAAGCCCTGAGGGCTCTACCCTCATGGGTGGATTGGTGCCTTGTAAAGAGCTGGAGGGAACTATCTTGGTCCTTCCAACCTTTCTGTCCCTTCCATCATGTGAGAACACAGCAGATGGCCCTCTGGAAGATTCAAGCATTCAAGGTACCATCTTGGAAGCAGAGACTGGGTCCTCACCAAACACCAAACCACCTGGTACCATGATCTTGGACTTTCCAGCCTCCAGAACAATGGTAAATAAATTTCTATTCTTTATAAATTACTCAGTTTCGGGTGTTTTATTACAGCAGCACAGACTAAGATAGTGGCCATCAGTTATTACCGTCTATCAAATGGTAGTTATATATAGCAATTACTTGATAAGTATGTATAGTATTTTCCATTAATTCACTTTATCCACCCATGTTTCAAGATTGTTTTAATGAAAAGAATTTATGTTCCTGCCTTTGTGGACCACAGCATGCCAATCCACCCTGTATGGGTAGCCAGTATGTGGTTAAACTTGAATTTGAAAGTGAAATTCATTAACATATGCAGACTGAAGGGCTAATTGATAAAACAGGCATTATACTCAGTACTATTGGTGACCAAAAAAATGCAATCCCACTTTCAAGACATTTACCACCTTGTATCTTAGACCAGCAAATAAGCAATTACAATATAGAATGATGAATGTTGCTCTGAAGGCTGTATTCTTTCCCCTCCAACACATCGAGAAACATAAAATCTGAAAACATCCTCATGGCTCCTTAGCTGGGCTCCAAGGAAAGTTCCCTGGAAAAGTCTCTGGGTCATGCAGTCTCCTCTGCATCTTTGAAATGGCACAGGCCCATGGTACAGAAGATGGGGTAGCATGGGGGTGATGGTGTGATATCTGGGAGTGGTAGCAAAAGAGGACTTGGAAGTGGCTGCTCGGTCGTTTGTGTGTGTGTGTGTGTGTGTGTGTGTGTGTGTGTATGTGTGCATGTGCGCATGCCTGTGTGTGTGCAGAGGTGTCCAGATAGCTCAGCCCTTCCAGTGAACTGCTTGCCAAAATCTGAGTGACCTCTTCTGTAGGCACTAGAGAATTGGCTGGGCCTGGGAGGGGTGAGGGTGAATGAGGGGCATGTGTGTGTGTGGGGGAGGGGAGGAGGTGGATTGGCATGCTGTGGTCCACAAAGACAGGAACATAAATTCTTTTCATTAAAACAATCTTGAAATTGTTGGCAAGCCCATAAAAAGACTTAGTTAGAGCCGTCTTGGGGCAGCTTTTCTTTGAGTTCAGTTTATTAATGTAGGTTTTTACATGGCTTTTTATTAAGAAACATATGGTACTTTAGGCCATTTAACACCAAGGAAAAAGCTTCATAAAGAAACATTCTGAACACCAATGTAATATAAACTTGCCCTGCTGCATTTTACAGAAAAGCAACTTTTTGAGAGGTTTATGAACAATTGCTGTACTTCCTATTATTTGTTGACAAGATATTTTATCTTCACATATAAGCCTTTTGAAAGGAGAAAGAAGAATTTGATCGGGTTGAGTCGTGCTGGGTGGATTACATTCATAGTACCCAAAGACGGGTAAGATCACTCTGCATTCAGTCAACCTAAGACAGGGACCAAACCATTGATGTTTGTATCCCCATGACGGGTAAGACTGAAACTGCAAGAGCAGGCAACCTAAGACAGGG
>CAUYPK010088098.1:0-27144 GCA_963574355.1 Loris lydekkerianus | reverse complement strand
AGTTGCTTATTATTATTATTATTGATGATGGTATTGTTATTACTCTCTAATTCTCAATGTCAAATAGTGATCAAGTATTTATGGAATTAAGAGTCTTAAAAAGCCAGGAAGGTTATGTTAACCAGTGTGATGAAAATGTGTTGAATGGTCTATGAAACCAGTGTATGGTGCCCCATGATCACACTAATGTACACAGCTATGATTTAATAAAAAAAAAAAAAAGACAGCAAAAACACACCTTAAGAATATAATGATTCTTCTGAAGGAACCAAAAAAGGAAAAGCAAACCAAATGCACAGCCAGCAAAAGAAAAGAAATAACTCAGGTCCCAGTAGAACTAAAACTGACAAACAAAGCAAGAACAACAAAATACAAAGGATCAATGAAAGAAAAATATATTCTTTGAAAAGATAAACAAAATTGATAATCTCTTGCTCCATTAGCTAGGAATAGAAGAGAAAAGACCCAAATGAGCTGAACCAGAAATAAAAAGAAGATATTACAGCTGATCCCAAAGGATTTCTTGGGTCCTTTCGGAGATACAAGATATCATCTGAAAACACTATGAAAATGTCTCTGGACATAAATTCAAAAAAGTAGAAGACAGAGACAAAATCCTGGAAATGTATAGCTTATCAAAATTCAATCAGGAAGAAGTAGAATTTCTAAACAGACCCATAATGAGCAACTTGATCAAAATAGTAATAAAAAATCTTCCAGTAAAAAAGCCCAGGACTAGAAGTAGTCACAGATGAATGTTGTCAGACCCAAAAAGAAGAGTAGGACCCATACTGTAGAAATTGTTCCATAACATTTAGAAGGAGGACCGCCTCGTCAACTCATTCTACAAAACCAGTGTCCCCTTACACCAAAGCCAGGAAAAAACACAACTGAAAAGAACATTACAGACCAATGTCCTTTATGAATATAGATGTAAAAATCCTCAAAGAAATTCTAGGAAACCAAATTCCACACTATATCTAACAAATAATCCACCCCAACTAAGAAGTCTTCCTTCCAGGGGTGCATAGATGGTTCAACATACATAATTCAACAAAAGTGATTCATCCCATAGAAGCAAAAACAAAGACCATATGATCATCTCCATAGATGCAGAAAAAGCATTCAATAAAATCCATCACCTTTTCATGATAAAAACTCTCAACAAACTAGGCATAGAGGAACATACCTCAAAATGGTAAAAGCCACATGTCACAAACTTGCAGCCAACATGAACCTCTTTAGTTGTGTCCAAAGTCTGTATGTTTCATTGAAAATTTTCTTCACTTTCTCATTTTCAAAACTCAACTTCATTAATGATGATGATGATTCAGCAGATGTTCAGTGAGCTCTGAAGGTATGCATGTAGCCACCCCACACAATCAAGATACAGAGCATTTCCATTGCTACAGAAAGTCTGCTTAGGTGTCTCTGCAGTCCAAACATCCTGTTCCCACATATGGCCAGATGTAAACACTGCTGTGCTTTTTGTCACTAAAGGTCAGTTTTCCCTGTCTGGGTATTATTTTCTAGGAATAATTTATTTATCAATTTTTAAAAAACAGTCCAATTATATTTCTTAAGATTAATGGTTAAAATAATAGCATCTACTATATCCATCATTTTGAACATTGAGATATTTAATTGCTATTGCTGAAATCAATTAAAAACAAAAAACATATAGAAAACACTAGGAAGGAGTGCCAACTAAAATGTCAGGGCCCAGAAAAGTGGACAGGGCCATTGAGTCAGGTATTCCATTGATTCAGGAATTTGGTATCCTATGACATGACCCTAAACAACATGTCATAGTACAGACTACATCTAAGGAGGACAGAAGATTAGAGTAACTTGGGACAAAGAATCAAGGGGAGAGAAACAAAGAATGCTTAAATCAATAATAGAGCAGCCCTGTATTTTCTGCCACTTCTTCTTAGAAGAAAACAGAAGCTGAGGCAAAGCAAGTGGGAGCTTTAGGAAAGCTCTTCTCTCAGTTGGAGGAGGAATTGGCAGGGGTATATTCAAGACAAAATGGTGAGGCCTAGGCACACCTGAGTCTGGAGAGAAATAAACTGGGATTGCTCACTGTGTCCAGAGGCCACTCAGTCAGTGGCCAGTAGTCATCAACAAAGATGCTGCAGTGTCCCTAGAATTTTCGCATCATTTCACTCAAATTTCTACACACGACTCATTTCATTCCTGTCAAAATAAAAAATGGCCTAACTCCTCACAAAGTGAACATCTACAACCTGCTTGATTATGTTGAGAATTTTTCCAACCCTCAAGTGCCAGTTCTGTTCCATCTCCACTCTGTCCCTGCTCACTGCACAAATGGTATGAGGTTAGTATTGACAGGCAGTAGGAATTCCTATACTGAACAATGCACAGAAGTATTATTTCTTGGAAATAGGTTTTCTATTACTCTTTTTAAAAAAAATAGTCTAATGATATTTCTAAAGAAGATTAACAGCTCAAAAATGACATCTAATATATCCCTGTTTTGAACCTTGGGATAGTTGTTATTGACTAGACAAATGTTAAAGAAGCACACAGAGAAGGCTGGTTTAGAGGGGTGGTAACAGATTATTATTGTTCTGGGGCATCTCCAGTGCTCCAGTTGGCCTTGCCTGTAGCACATCAGAAGTGCTGAATGTCTCTCTACATCTTTGGGATCCTGAATCTTGGTGTGAAGAGGTAACAGCAGACAATGGTCATCTGCTTTGGTGACCACTGAGACATCTTGACCTATCACCACTTTCTATCTGGTCATGTCCCTGCAACCTTCCCCTCATCAGACACCCTGCCCCCCTGGACCATCCTTGATGCACTTCACTGACTGCGAGCAGAGCCCCTCACAATGGTACCAGTCCTCTCTTTCCTCTCTACCTGGGCCCTCAGATTCTACAGTTTTTTATTTCCGTTTGTAAACTCCATCTTCCTCCATGTTCTTTGAACAAACCCCTTGAAAACCAGTCCAGGGGATATTTGGGGGTAGATTGGTTAAAGAGATGCTGAGGGAACTCTAAGGACCCACCATGCCAGCCACCCAAGCGTGAAATGCTGCTGAGAGTAGCTCTGCCTTTCTGATGCCCCCTTGAGGGAGACAGCTACACAAGACCTCCCCACCCTGCATCCTTACAGCCCCTCTATTTCTCATGCCCTGGCTCCTGAGCTGCTCTGCCACAAAAGGACTTCACACAGAAAACTGGAATGTAGAAGTTTCTGACATATTCATGAGAGATAAGAAAGCAAACAAGGGAAACGGAGTTATCATCCAAAAAAATACCAGACTTCAAATTAACAGGTTTATTAAAAATCACTTGGCTACTTAAAGATGTTTTTCATTTTTCAGTATTTTTAGGGGAAAGATAAGTGGTAATGGACAGTTTTGAGGTTACAGGGAAGGGAGTTCCAGGTTCTGAGGGGAGTGTCTAAAGGCAACAGCTAAAACTATAAATATCCAGTGAAATACAGGAAGAGTAGCTTGCGGACCAGGAGAAAGTAGGTGGCTACCAGCAGTGGCCCTCGGGTCCGGAAATGATGAAGGGAACATAGGGTCCGCTTCCATCCAGCCCCACTCCATATATGAAAGAAAAATCCAAAGTCAGAGAGTTTTCTCCTGGGAGGGATATAGCCCTTTCCCTCCTCAGTTTTAAGGAAAGCTGAGCCAACCCCTGCAAAAAAGGGGTAAAGACACAAAAAAGAGGAAAGTCTTCCAGGTGAAGGACCTGGGAAATTCCAGCGCATTCCTCATCTTCCACACTCTTGTGATCTCACACCCAGCAGTGCTCAGTGGCTGGGTTTCTACTTTCCTTCTCCTTTACTCCCTGATTCTTACACAGCTAGGCCCATCCATCAGGAAAGCGCCCTCTCTCTGTCCTTTCTCCCTTCTTTCTTACCCTTTCGCAACTGCTACTTGAAATATCTATTATCACCGACTGCTCCCAAGTGCTGCAGAAACCAAGTGGAGGAGTCTGGGCAGAGTCCAGTTTGCTGTGCACCAGCTTGTGTTGAGAAAATAAATAGGCATGGCATTGGCTCACGTCATGAGAAGTGACATCTTCCCAGTCACCTGCCATGGAAGGCAGCACAAGGAACTTGTAGCAAAGGCTGTTCCTGCAGTCCCTGTCTCTGTCCAAGGAGTGCACTGGCAGACAGGTTTCTTCCAGCAGCAGTGAAAGGTGATAATAACTGCTGGGAACGGACTGCTGCCTTTGTGACAGGTGCTGGATTGGGTGTTTTACATACATTTAATCCTCAGGTTTTGAGGTTGGTATTATTGCCTTCAAAATGGTAAGGCTTACAGAGGATAAAGGACTTGCCCATGGCAGCACAGCTAGTAAGTGGCAGAGCCAGAATTGAATACCCAGGTTTGCCTTTAAGCCTCATCCTCTTTCTTTTCAGTATACTACACCTGACTCAGAGAAAGCCGTTAATTTTTTTTTTCCATTTACTAAAGGCTGTTAGTCAATAGTAACCAAGAAAGATTTTTGTGGGGTTCTTAGATGAAACTGAACTGGCGGCCTCTACTGTTTTCTGCCTCAATTTTTGCTGAGTTGCTCTTTTTTTTTTTTTTTTTTTCAGTACCAGAGCTTCCATAATTAATGGAGAAGCTGCCATTCTTCACTCAATGGTTTCTGACAAACTGAAACAAAGGAGCTGCAGGTGACACAGCACATGTGCTGAAGCATTTGCCTATGGGGATGTACTGCCTTCTAATTAGAGTAAGGAGGATGGAACTCCCTCCTCTCCTCACCTAGGGATATCCATTAGCCTAATATTCCTGGCCTTTCTCTGCAGATCACACTCTTTTCTCCAGGACAGAATACCTTAATCTGATTTATGAGTCTAGGAAGAGAAACAATGTGCATGGCCTAGCTCCTGCCTGCTTCCCTTTTAAGAGCTGAGCTGACTGCACCACACAGCTTGTGTGTCTTTTCCTCCACATGATAAGCTTTTCAGAGGCAGCCTTAATCTGGAACAGTAAGGTCTGTTACCCAGGAGGTCAGGCTGCTGATGGCTGAGACGGCTGTGGGTACTGGTGAGGTCAACTGGATTGGCTGCTTTTAATCTGGAAGGCCACTGAGTTCCACATACACTGTGGAGCACTTGTGAAGTCCTAACATTAAGATGGCAGTACCTGGCCTGGATGGGCAGCACTTCCATTTCAATAGCTACCCCAATCTCCATTCCACATCAGGGCCAAAGAGGGAACTGCAGTGGGTAAGCTTGGATTCACATAGAATGCCCACAGGTTTGGAAGTCACTGACTTGAGATAGATTAATCATACCTGGAGGAGATTAACCTCTCTGTGGGGCAGGTTTCAACAGTTCTAAACACTTACATAGCAAGTAAAAGAGAGTGAGTGAGCCACAGGCACACAGGCCTGCAAATGTTCCAGAGTTCCAAGGCAGAGGTAGTAAGACTCACGGAAGACCAGGCTGTGTCCCACAGAACCACCCTCTAAGTTTCATAACCAAGGCCCAAATGGGTGATGAAAATTCAGAAGTTGTAAATATGCTGGATAAGAAAGAAGGGCATCTCAAATACAATCTGCTCACTGGGGCTGCCACCCTGACAACTAAATGTGTCAAAAAGGCATTAATATCACAAATATGTGAGGAAGAGACAGTATACATAGGAGGGTTTTCCTCCGCAGATACAATAAAAGTGCTTGTTTTTAATGTTTCTTTCCACATCCAGGCACTTCTAGCAGCAAATCTTGTAGCTACTCTCTCCTCTCTTATGCAGAGTGAATCTCTTGACTCAAGTGAACTGGGAGTGAGGACCTAGGGATGTATCAACTCTAACCTTTTAAAACACACTTGGCACAAACTGCCACCAGGAAGCCCAATTCACTCTGTTAACTCCAGGGCTCTACTCTGGGAAGAGCAGGTTCTTCTGCAAGAAAAGCCGACCCTTGTGCCACATGGGCTGTCACTAGGAGGGGAAGTTCAGGGTCAGAAAGTGCACTTGCCAACAAATCATTATCATCTTTGCAAGGGAATCTTTTAATTTGCCATATGTTTTAATCTTTTAAAAATATTTCAATTGATTCAGATCTCTGGGAATGAGGTTGAAAGAACCTAACCTACAACAATAAGTGTACGTGATACACTTATTGTTGAGATGTAATACAATATCTTTCATAACTGATTTCATATCGTATGAGGTAAGCTGTCAGTCAATGGCAGATATCATTATTCTCTAAGAACAACTGTTTTGGAAAGTGTTGGTCCTCCTTGACTGCACAAGTATTGTGTTCTCTTGGGTGACCACAATGACCCCAAACTCACTACAAGACTTTTCTTGGGATGAGGGAAGCACCTAAACCTAAGTCTGGCCACTGAACTGCACACAAAAGGGTCAGAAATGAACAGAGGCCATCCCCCTCAGTCTTTACCACCTGATCTGTTCCTCGGCCATGAGGAGGGCATACTCAGCAGTCACCTTCTGATTCTCAGCAGGCACTCTCTGGCTCTCAGAAGTAGATCTCTGGCTCTACTTCCAGCAGCTTCCTTAATTCTTTTACTTCTTGTTTGGTGTTGCCCAGCTGCTGCTGGGATTCTGAAAAGCTTCAGGATAAAAGGGAAACAAACAGAATCACTAGATGGAAGATGCAGTTGCTAATACAAGGGATTCCAAGTCTTCATAAGATTATAAACCAGAACAACTTACAGAAGACAGAAGTTGTGTGAACATGAAGAATGTCTGAAAAACATAGCTGTGGAGACATTAACTGAAGCTGCAGAAAATATCTTAAGAGATTTTAGGAATTATCTTTCATTTTAATACCAGAGTGTTTATTAGTGGCATATGTATGTGAGCATTTCTGTTTTTGCTGTACAAACTTTTCACACATGATTTTTAGTTATTGCTACTATTTAATCTTAGCTTCACTTCTGTGAGGCCAGTAAGATAATATGGAGTTCACTGCAATCTAGATTGCTGTTCATCTTTTTTTCTCCCCTTGTTCATTCTTTTCTTTCTGTCTTTCCTTTTTTATTGTTTTTTTTAAGAGATAGGGTCTTGCTTTGTCAACCAATCTGGAGTACAGTGGTGTTATTGTCCATGGCAGCCTCACTCCTGACCACCCAACTTCTGTGCCTGAAGAATATGCTTCAGGGTGGAGAGGCCCCATCTCTACCTTTTCTGTAGCTCCTGGAGTTCTTTAAGATGACTCTCTGAGATAACTCTGTTTTTTTCCTGGTGAGCTACCTGAGCAGCATGAATGTTAAGGGGCCCCTGAAAGAGGAATAGGCTTAGTAATTCAGTGATGAAAGCTCTTTAAAAAGTGCACTTGCGGAAAACAAGAATTCATTTAGCATCAGAGAGAATAAGAAACCCTGGAGAAGACCGTCCCTGCTCCGAATTCTCAGGCCAACATTTATATGTGAGAAACTTCTGCTCTAGCAGGTTAATCACTCTTGGCTTAACTAGATTTTTCTCCCAGATTTGCATTCTTGAATTTTTCCTCTGAAATACTGAAATTCTTACTGTTAAAGTCTGCTTTTGCCTGGTAGATGCTCATGGATTTTCTAGATGCTACTCTGATCCTTGACTGCTCCCCAGCACTCCAGACCCCTTCTCCTCCTTCCTGTTCTATTCATCTCTGCACCAATTCCTCCATCTCTTCCAACCTCAGCACTGCCTTCTCTCCACTCCTGTCAATAGGGCTGCCTGTTGTGTTTCTCAGATCCAAATTTTCCTACAGTTTTCTTTATCATGTGAAGCAAAACCAACACTTCTCAGTTTCAGAGTTCCAAAAACCATGGTCATCCCTGTTTCACACTCTCTGATTTCTCTCTTACATTTTCACTGACCCTTTTCCTCCTAGTGCCTTAACTCTGGAAGTTTTCTCAGTCCTTTCCTCATTTTAGTTAACACTCTCTTTCTCTACCACCTAAAGGTATCAGCTTCTTGCCATGGTTCTGCATGCTGAGTCATGTACACTCGCTGTCATTACTTCTTCCAGCCTCTCACCTTCCTAATTGCTGCCTACAGATCTTCTACTTGCCTCTCCAACACTGTGCAATGGTTGAGGAGGTCCTTGTAGCACTCCTGGCTTTCACACAGGTGTTGCATAGTGGAATGGAGTTGAAGGCCAAGAGCACTTTTCTCCTCAAGTAGCTCGGAGAACTGAAACAGAGGAGAGGGTAAGCACCATCCTAAGAACTTTTTCACCATAAACTGTGTGTAGCTAAATGTCCTCACTTCTAAGGATCTAATTTTCTTAGGTAAGACCTTTTTTTATCGACAACAGTAAAATTAACACCATATGTCCTTTCAAAGTGAGAAAACTGAAACATTTTTTGAACAAGAAAGGAAAAAATTCTGGAGGAATAGCAGGAAACTTTTGTTTATGGTGCCTAGTTAATTAATTTATTTCCCACCAGCCCCAGTGACCAACACCTTAATCACTGAGGTACGGGTGCTGCCTTCTCTTATTTTCAAATAATTGATTCTCCCAAAGAATTTGATGTGTTTCTAAACACACACTACCTTTCCAAACAGATGTTTTTACTGTCATTACTTTGCATGCTTTTAAATCATGCTCATTTGCACCTGGCTTTAAAAGAACAAAATGAAAATAAATGGACTGATAATAAGCTGCTTAGTGTCAATACTTTCATCTATTTTTAACTTGTGTGTGTGTGTGTGTGTGTGTGTGTGTGTGCGCGCGCGCATGGGCACCTATTTATCTTTCAGATGGAGGGTTGAGCATGCTGCCCAGCTCTTCACTTGTCTGTTTTGCATTGGTCCTTCAACTATTCTTGATTACTCAATTTCTGATGCCGTGAATTGACCTGATAGGACTCTCTGATAGGAGGAAAAGATCCTTAAATTATTGATTATCTGAATTCTGACATCCTCATGATGAATTTGGAATCTTGTGTTTCAAGTAAGCATTGGAGTCTTTCATTAGCCAAACAATCTAACCGCCTTTCCTATAAATGTCCCATATTCTTTTCCTTTCCTGGGACTTTGCACATTGCATGACTGAAATACCTTTCCCCCAGCTTGTGTAGAATATTATCTATCCATGATGAATTTTTCCCTCTCCCACCTTTCCACGTAACTTTTCTTGACTATGACATTCACAGCAACCTCTTTCCTTCTGAAAATACTTTGGATTGCTGCTTGCATTGACACTTATTCAGAATGCCTCAATGGTTAGAGTGTTACAGTACAAATGAGAAGGGTGTGTAGTAGAAGCAATCAGCAGACGTGTGGTAGGTAACACCAAAGCAACCAGTAAAATAACCTTCTGACAGTAAGATTAGCTCTGTGCAGAAGCACTTCAGAAAAAAAAAAGAAAATTTTTCATGATTCAAAGACATTCACAAAACAAAAATATGTGGGTAGTTGGTCAATCATTGCTGGACATATATAACCAAGAAACAGCCATCAATTAGCTATAACAAATTTTCCAAGATAAAGGACACTTTTGGAGGTTTTCTGGTGTTCCCTAATGACACACTTAACCTCCTACACATCTGTTGCTTTCTTCTACTACACACCATTCTCATTTCTACTTTAGCAATCTAGCTACTTTTATCAACTCAGACTTTAAAAAGTAACTTATTCAATCATTAACCATTAATAACCACTGAACTTCATAGTTCTTTATCCTGATTTTATGAGGTGTTCCATACCCCTACCTGAGTGGCTTGTCCTGCCTGTGTCTGGTGGAGCTGGGCTTGCATAGCCTTAAGTTCCTTCCTCTCCTGGAGCAGTCGCTTTAGCAGTACAGGTTCTTCCATGATTGCGGATGTCTCCTTATACTAAAGACATAACAGAAAAAACAATTAAGCAAAAGAATTAGCACTCTGAATTCTTTCACCTCCCTTTCTTGTGATTTCTTCTACTATTCACCCTTCTCATTTCTACTGTAACACTAGCTACTGATATTTACTAAGACTTTAAAAAGTGACTTGTTGAATTAATAACCATGTATGAGCCTATTGGAATTCATGGTTCTTTATTCTAATTTTACGAGGTGTTCTCTACCCCTTCCTTGTTGGCTCCTTCAGCCTATGTCTGGCTAACCTGGGCTTGCAAAGCCTTAATAAGTTCCTCTTTCACCTGGAATAGTCGCTTTAGCAATATAGATTGTTCTATGATTGCAGATGTCCCCTTATACTGAAGACATGAAAGGAAAAACAATTAAGCAAAAGAATTAGCACTCCGAATTCTTTCACTTCCCTTTCTTGTGATTTCTTCTACTATTCACCCTTCTCATTTCTGCTATAACACTCCAGCTACTTTTATCTATTAAGACTTTAAAAAGTGACTTGTTGAATTCATAACCATGTCTGAATCCACTGGACTTTATGGTTCTTTATTCTAATTTTAGGAGGTGTTCTCCACCCCTACCTGTGCAGCTTGTTCTGCCTGTGTCTGGCTGAGCTGGGCTTGCAAAGCCTTAATGAGTCTCTCCTTCTCTTGGAGCAGTTGCTTTAGCATCATAGATTCTTCCACTTCTGCAGAAGTCTCATTGAACTGAATACATACATGGAAAACCATTAAGCAAAAGAATTAGCATTCTTAATTCTTTCACCTCTCTTTCTTGTTTGCCTTCAATATCTATCCAACTTCCCTCTACTTTCCATGTAATACAAAAGTGAATTGCATATACTGTGGTTTTGAAAAAGTAGTCACCAAAATTTATTGGTCAAAGCAAGACAGAAGCAGGAGTTGCAGCTTTTCAATTCTTCTGAATCCTCACATAAAAACAGCACAATCAGATAGTAAAGACAAAAAAACTGTGAAAAGTATTTATAATAAAATTAGGAAGATGGCCCTGTAAACCCTAAAATATAATCAAGTAGGGGGACCAACCATGAAAATCAGTAAGACCTACATGGTACTAAAATCTGTAGAAGAGCCAGGCTCAGTAGCTCATGCCTATAATCCCAGCACTATGGGAGGCTGAGCCAGGAGGATTGCTTGAGCTCAGGAGTTTGAGACTTGTCTGAGCGAGAGTGAGACCCTAACTCATGAACAAAATGAAAAACCAGCTGGGTGCCGCAGTGAGCACCTGTAATCCCATTGGCTTAGAGAGACTGAGACAGCAGGCTTTCCACTGCAGTCTGAGGTTGCAGTGAACTATGATGCCAGTGCATTCTGCTCAGGGCGTAGGGTTGGACTCTTTCTCAACAACAATGACAAAAAAGAAAAAAAGAAAAAAGGAAAAAAATCTGTAGAAGAAAAAGAAGGTAGGAAAGAGTGACACTGAGAATAGGAAACTCCCCAGATAGCCAATGTAGTTGTTGGAATGCACAGGTGGCTGATTTGAGAATGTCAGCAGAGCTTTCACGTTCTCTAGTGCTGGGTGAATGCATGGAGTCCACGTTAGGAAGAAGTAAAAGAGCTAGCATGGGTCCTCAAACTTTTTAAACAGGGGGCCAGTTTACTGTCCCTCAGACCATTGGAGGGCTGTACTATAGTTAAAAAAAAAAAACTATGAACAACTTCCTATGCACACTGCACATATCTTATTTTGAAGTAAAAAACAAAATGGGAACAAATACAATCACACCACCTCATGCGGCCCGCGGCCACAGTTTGAGGACCCCTGAGTCTAGAGCAATCTAGCTCCTCTGAATTCTCATAACCAATGCATTAGAGCTCCCACACTAAGAGGAAACAGGATAACAATAAAAGCAACTGAGAAAAGAGATCGTCTACATGCATGCTACACAATTCGGTCTCAAGTAGCCTCATATGGCCTTAGAGGGCTTGAAATATGCCTAATGCAAAAGAAATATGTAATTTTTAACATTTAATTTTAATTAATATAAATCAAAAACAACATATTAATTTCTTTTCCATTAAATACAACTTTATTTTGGAATGATTGTATTTCACTTTATCTGCTGCATCATGTAAGATAATCTTACAGTATCAAGTAACAAGTGTACATGAGTTGGTATCAAAAGGTTGATTCTCTTCAATGATTTTTTTTGCTATACTCTTATTTAAATTGTAGTGTGTGTATTAGAATACTTAATGCAGATAGCATGATAACAGTTGATACAAATATCAATCATAATTTATAATTGAACTGACATATAAACATTTATTCTTTTAATTACAATTCAATTATTTTTCAAATTCAAAAATAAGTATGGGCCAGGTGTGGTGGCTCACGCCTGTAATCCTAGCAGGCTGAGAGGCCAAGGCAGGTGAATTGATTCAGCTCATGAGTTTGAGACGAGTCTGAGCAAAAAGTAAGACCCCACCTCTACTAAAAAAAGTAGAAAAACTGAGCCAAGAGGATCGCTTGAGTCCAAGATTTGAAGTTTGCTATGAGCTATGACACCACAGCACTCTACCTAGGGCAACAGCTTAAGACAATGTATAAAAAAAAAAAAAAAAAAAAAAAAAAAACCAACAAAAAGTATGGACACATCTTTAATTTAATTAATTAATTTTCTTTTCTTTTCTTTTCTTTTCTTTCTTTCTTTTTTTTTTTTTTTTTTTTAGGCAGAGTATCACTATTTCCCCCTCAGTACATTGCTTTGGCATCAAATCTCATAGCACCCTCAAACTCTTGGGCTTAAGTGATTCTCTTGCCTCAGTCTACCAAGTAGCTGGGACTGCAGGCGCCCGCCACAACACCTGGAAAATTTTGGTTGTAGTTGTCATTATCATTTGGCAGGCCTGGGCTGAATTCAAACATGCCAGCTCTGGTATATGTGGCTGGCGCCCTAGTCACTGAGCTACAGGCACTGAGCCCATTTTTTATTTTAAAATGAAGGCATACTATTGATATCTAGTTCACACTTTTTAATTTGTGTGTAGTATTCTATTATTTAAATATTTCTCTGTTGATAGCCATAAGAAATGTATTTTGTCTTTGGTATTGTAAGTAATTGAACAGTGCTGGTGGAGTCCAAAGTGAAGGGCAAGAGAAGTCAGAGAATCCCAGTTCCCATGTATTAATAAACAACATAAAAATACCACAATAGAAGAAGGAATTTTGATAAGAAAAAATTTCTTTTCTGTTTCTCAATAAAGCTTCTTTAAAAACAAAGGGGTGAGAAGCTTTCCTGAGTCAATTTTCCTTCTAAAAGTTTAGGAAAACAAATTTCCTACCAATGTAAGGAGGAGAAATAAATCTAGGTCAAATCTTATATAAAGTTATTATGAAACCCCCAAGCAGCAAGGTGTTCACACCCTCAGCCCGGTCACCCTGTGATGCCCTGCACCTCCTGGGACAGTGCAGATCCTCACCAGCTAGATGACCCCCACCAGATGTGGCCCCTTGACCTTGGACTTAGCATCTGTAACTGTAAAATAAAAATTTCTTTATACACTACCCAGTTTCAGGTATTCTGTTACAAGTGATGGAAAACATGCTAATACAGAAAATTGGCACTGAGATGTGGATTGTTACTGGTAGTATCTAAAAATGTGGAAGTGGTTTTTGTATTAGTTAATAGATAGGAAGTGGAAGAATTTGGAGGAGCGGGCTAGAAAAATTCTAGATCTGGTGAGGGCTGAGAAGAAAAGAAGGCTAGGAAGGATTTGTCATTCCCTACAGTTTGGATAAGTGGTCGTGACCAGAGCACTGATAGAAATCTCAGCAGTGAAGATTATTCTGGTGGAGCAGAGGAACAAAGTATGGAAACTGGAGTCAAAGCCATCCTTGGTATAAGCTGGAAATGAACTTGGCTGAACCATGCTTGAGAACTTTACGGAAGGGTGAATTGAGTGATAAACCCTAGTATCTGATAGAAGAAATTTCTAAGCAGCATAGTGCTCAGGCTGCTTCATGAGTACTTCCAAGTGTGTACAGCCATCTGTTGGAGAAAAGGGAAATGAGAAAAGATTGGAAACTGCAAGTGGGCCATGTGGTAGAGAAATTCAGAGGATTCAGCAGAGGAATCCAAGAGTGTTAAGTCACCACTAGCTAAAGAGATTAGCATGGCTAAAAGAGAGCTAGATATTAATAGTCAGTACATGACAAAATACCTCAAAGGCCTTTCAGAAAGTTTCCAAGCTTCCTCTCACAGCACAGGCTAAGAGGACTAGAAGGACAGAATGGTTTCTGGGAATATGTTAAGGACACCACTTCCATAAACCACCTCAAAATGCTGCTCCCCACATCACAGATGTTCTGGCTGTTACAAGTGGACCTAGATCATTTTTGCCTTGGGTAAAATTCCTGCAGGTAGGGCTGTAATATTCATGTGGCCCCTCTCTCCTGGGTATGGCTCCCTGGGATTGCCTCTGCTGGTCCTGTGGCCTGGGCTGGCTGCGCCCAGCTGCCTTGTAATCCCTTCCAGGCCTCTGGGAACCCCCACCCCCTCATTCATACTTTCACCATCTGCTGTGCCCTGGTCTTCTGCCTCCTCCTTGCCCAGGATGTTGCCTCTGGCCATCCCAGACTGCTGGTGGCAAGTGTGCCCAGAGTGTACGGACTTGCCTGCAGCTTGTGGAGGTAGCTGCATGCTGTTGCTTCTGCTTGGAAGAGGGGCCAAGCAGTGCACAGCATAGCCTAGGTACATGACTAGGGTGTGGAGGTGACCACAATCTGGAAGACCCAGAAGAGCATGGACAGAAGGTGAAGGTGTCATAGCTGACATTGTCAGGCCCTGGCAGACCCATTTTGCAAGTGGACTTGGTGATCAGCAGGATGTGGAACACCACCCGAGCCATACATTTCCCACCCACCCTTGCTCACAGGGACAGGTGGGTGTGATCTACGGGCACTGTACAGCCAGGTCAGGGTTGGGCCTCCTCCTCCCCCCAGTAGAGAGGGAGTGGCTAGCAATCCATGCTTCTACAGCTCAGACACAGAACATAGGCAGCCATGGTATCAGGGAGCTTTCTACCTTTGATAGAAAGGGAACCCTCATCTCATTTCCTGCCTCTGACCATGGGGTATAGCAGGAGGGGTGCTCTCCAACCTAGAGCCTGCTCTGTTCCTCTGAGCTCCAGCTCAGGGACTGCAACCACCCTCTGAGAACCACAGGGCTTAGGGGCTGCAAGGCAGTGGGGAAACCAAGGCCAGCCCCACTCAGAGTCTAGACGGTGCTGTGCAATCTCAGCTTTTGCTGCACCAGTGTCCCCTCCATTCCACTCTAGGGCCGCAGCTTCTGTGCTCAGACTGAGGTCACTGTTAAGACCAAATTCTGCCACTGAGAGATCACCAGACACACATGCAAAAAACAAAGGAGTGACTTTATTCAAGCATGCTTGGGCCGTACCCCCGGCAGAACTCTGCTCAGAGGGGACGACCTGAGGTAGAAATGATGGTAAGTTTTATACTCTTTGGCGTGATGCATTTTGGGTTGCAACAAAATCCAGGGGAAATTTCCTGGGGGAAATTTGGACCAAGTTGGGGGTTTGGTCGGTGCAGGGACTGAGGTAACTTAGGAAGTTTAGGATTGGCTGGCCCTATCCTGGACTGGCCCTACATGGAGGCCCTACATGAGAACAAAGGAGTGCATGTTGGATTGTCTGGCTCTATCTGGAACTGACCCGGCCCAGAGTCTGTGAGACTAGGGAGGGTGGGCTTTCCCTGGTTGTGGCTGGGGCATCAGGGCCAATTTTCACCCAGAGGGTGGTCACTGAGAATCTCTCAGCCCCTGGTGAAAAACTGACTCTGCCCACCTCCCTTTCTCACCCTGCTAACTAGCCTTTTTATCTTCTCTCTCTCTCTTATATCCCCTATGTCTCCCATTGCCCTTAACATCTCTGGGTGGGAGTTAGTTAACATTGTGGTATTGCAGTCAAAACCCTCTCTTTCCAGCAATTAAAGAGTTACTACAAAGTTTGTTAAAAACTATTTTTTCTGGCTGAAAAAAAACAAAAACAAACAAACAACAACAAAAAAAAAACTGTTGTTGCTATGTTACAAGTAGTTTTGAGATAAGGTGCTGGTATTCCTCAAAAGACCCAAGGTCAGTTACTCATTTAGAACTAGAGAAAAATGAGTGGTCCTTTTGAACTGTAGCTGCTTCCCCCCCCCTCCACCCCATCGCAGGGTTAGGATTCGCTGGTGGGCCCTTCAGTTACCACCCCGCTTCTCAAGCACAAGTCCCAAAAACCACCTTCCACAACCATGGCCACCTGCAAAGGGTCTGACATTCAGCCAGCATCATATCTGGAAAGGCAGGAGTGTGAGAAGGGAGGAGAGCTGCAGAGGGAGGGCCCAGGGCACTGAAAGGCAGTCACAGCTGTGTTGCCTCCAGGCTAGTGCCTGTCCTTGAAGAGGCAGACTTCACTGGAGCTGTGTGTTGGCCTGAGAGCCACAGCCACAATTTACCAACACCCTTTTCTCTCTTGCCAGTTGGTTCATGACAGTGAAGGCCCCTCCCTGGCTGGAGTTGATCGAAGGTCTTAAAGGAAGAGGCTCCATGGGCCACCGGGGCTGGTCTTCTGTGACTTGAGCCTCTGGGAGTTTGGACAGATACCAAGAGATGATGAGGCCCTAGAGATGCTGCCAGCACCTTCCTTCCCGTCCCATCTTTCCCCTAGTCTCGGTCCTGGGCCCTCTGTTCCTCACTGTCAGTGCAGAGCCATGCTTCTCGTGCCCTCAGTCCCCCGCCATCCTTTCTGCATCCTCCATCTCAAGCTCTCAGTCCTGTGCCATCCTTCTCCCCTCCTCCCTTCATTGCTATCATTTCCGCATCCTCCTTCTGGCGCTCTTGGTCCCAGGCCATCCTTCTCGCGTCCTCTCTCTGGCACTATCCTTTCTGCATCATCTGTCTCGCGCCCTCAGTCCTGTGCCATCCTTCTGGTGTCCTCTGTCCAGCACCCTCCTTTCTGGGATCTCGAGCTCTGGCAGCTGTGGGCCTGCAGCTGCCACAGAGGTTGATTGGTCCGCTCCAGCCCACGCAGCACATCTGTTGGAGACTTTCCTGCACTCTCCTGCCACTACTGGCCACAACGCGGTTTCTGTGACACTCCTTCTGCTTCTTGACTAACTGCGATCCTGTGGAGAGGGTGGAGACGTCGGGATAATTTTATTTCTTCAGGAAAAGACCCTGCAGGCTCCATGAGCAGCAAGATCCGCTGCCTGATTCTTCCCTTATGGGGAAGCCCAGGCCAGGGTTGGGGGAGTCCTTCCCTTCTCCATCCCTGTCCTCAGCCCTCAGTCCCTGCCTGTACCTATGAGCGAATACCCCGTGGAGTTTGGAGAGACCAAGGCCTATGATCCCAAAGGTGTCCCTTGTGCCACTGACTCCTGGCAGGGCTGGCACTGAGATGCCCCTGGTGGGGGAAATCCTGGAGGTGACTTGTGTGCCACTGCCTCTTGGTGGGGCCACCTCAGAGATGCCACAGCTGGAGATCCCAGAGGTGACATGTGCACAACAGACCCTGGATGGGGCAGGTACAGGGATGACCACAGTGGGGGCCATCCCTGAGGTAACCTGTGTGCCACAGACCCTGAGCAGGACTGACACAGAGTTGCCTGTGGTGGGGCCGATCCCTGAGGTGAGCTGTGTACCACTCCCCCCCTGTTGTGGACACCTTGGAGATGCCACAGCTTGAGATCCCAGCTGTGACCTATGCACAACTGAACCTGGGCAGGGCTGGCACTGAGATGCCACAGCCAGAGAAGAACTACAAGGTGACATGTAGGCGACCACCCCTCAGTGAGGCCAGCTCAGAGATGTCAAGAGTGGCAGCATGTGCCATGGGGCAATGGCAAACTTTGATAAAGGTGGGTGGTGGGCTTTGGGACCCAGGTTTGGCTCCTGGTGGTTGCTCTGTATGGATTATGGGGGGTATCCCACACCCACTGCAGGTGTCTAGAATTGACTCCAGGTCTGGCAGGTGGTGGTGAGAGGTGGAAGGGCAGGTATAGGATGCTGACCCTGGTCACTGTGGGGACATGGAGGTTTGGCCTGCCCTCTGGTGGACTGTAGAAAGAGCAGAAGTGGGTGTCCCTGGCTCTGTTGGTCCTCTGCCCTTAGGACTCTGGAGGCTAGAGAGGGGTGCAGGTGCTGTTGGAAGTTTTGGGGTGGCGTGTGTTCTCTGTTAGAGTTGGGAGGGTCAACATAGGCAACGACGTATAAGATTGCCCCAGATAAACACAGTCACCAAATGGCAGGACTTCAACTAGTACAGTCCCTTCAGAAAAATTCAGCCACCAAGTAGCAGGAGGGTTCCATGGGGTCCAGGTCTCTGTAGAAGGATTCCCAGCAAGTGTACCTGGTACCAGAGCCATGCAGCTCACTTAGGAACTGATACTGGTGTTTCTGTCGACGTCACCGAGCTCCCCATCCCCCAGCATAAGTCACTTCAATATTTGGACCTGTATTTCCTTATGGCGGTGGAACCCTTCCAGACTCTCTGGAAACAAGTGGCTGATAGAAGGATAATCTGACTCTTCCTTAAGAACTTTCTCAAGCTCCTTGCTGGTCCTAATTTTACTGCTTTTCCTAGATCTTCCTCCAGGATCTTGGGTTGGCCAGAGGGCAATTGAAGAGGGGTGTGAGCCCTGCCCCAAGGTTAGAAGTGTCTGAGTTTCCCAGGAACTTGGCTGTAGATCTCTAGATGGCTCTGAGAAATCCATGTATAGGCTGGACTGCCCCCGCATCATCCTTTGATGTATTGAGTCTGCAGTTTGTCCTCAGTGCTTTTCCCCTTCAGAGATTGAGGGAGGGAGGGAGAGTGTGTGTGTGTGTGTGTGCGCGTAAAATCAAGTATTTCTAAACTGCCTCCTTTTTTAGTAAACTCAGTCCAGTCTTCGAGCATTGAGACTCTCCTACATTTCATATTGCAATGCAAATCCTTGGCTCCCAGAGTTCCTTTCTTCTTGCCACTTCTGTAGTCACATCAGCCTAAGGAGTTAGATTCCTGAGGGTTGTGTTCCTAAGAGGTATGGGTAATGGAAACACTAACATGGGGCTTTCACACTATAAGGTATAAACTAGGTTATTGAATTACTGAGTTTGAAGGAGATTAGACTATTCCGGCAAAGTGATGGCACCTGTGGGCTTTTTCTGTAGAGAAGCACCAAATACACAACATGCCAAAAAATTAAAAAAAAATTGCAAGTAAATTGGCCTAAACATAATTCATAGTTAATAACACTTGAATGAGACATTTGATAATCTCCCTTTTAACCTATTTGTTTCCTACCTTTTATTAATGTATCTAACTCCTACAGTTGACCAAAAGAGATTTGGGCATATAGTTTTTGCATGGGATCCAAAAAATTAATGAGGGAACAGCAAAACTGAGGCCAGAGAGAGATCCCTGAGGTCTTGGAGATTTTGTGAGCTAAGAATTATGTCCAGTCCCTTCCAAGTGCACGATTGGTCCTTAAAGGCCATAGCTAGGATTTATTTTGCTAGCTAACAGTTCTTTATAAATCATGCAATGGCATAGTGACCCTGAGGCAGCTAGTTGGTTTTCTGTGGTTCCTATTGGAGCAATAGGCAGTTGTCATGCAGGGCTGGTCTAGCCTCCTAGACAGTGGGCAACAGCTCTGGCCAGGACAGGGTGGGAGGATGGAGCAGGGAGAATGGCTTTGGTGATACAGCCTGAAGTATACTCATGGCTCTTTGTGACTCTGTAGTTACTTTTACTCATGTAACTCTAGTGGCTGTTTTTAGAGGTGTTAAATACATCAGATTAAATTTAGAGCATAATTATCTGGATAATTCCAGTTAAATAATACCTCATTTATCCCAAATTTTTGATCACTGGAAATGTAGTAGCCTGAATATATTTAAATTAGAAAGAAAGCTATCTATTTTAACTTACAGCAAAAAAACAAACAAAAAAAAAACCTTCCTATATGGAAGGAAGTGTTTACAAATGTGTAAAAATTTAAATTCAAAATAAGATTTAAAGGTTCATTCAATTTTTATGTGAGCACTAGGCTCTGGGCCTTTGCTTTAACTGTGTGTCCACCCTATACTGGTCTTTCCTTGAAGAGTAGTTGGGACCTGTCCTGCCTTTGAAGTAGAATAGTGCCTCCTGGGATGACACTTTAATCAGAGAATCCATATCCAGCCTTCAGCATAGGGCTGGGCAAAACATAGCAGTAATAATGGTGTGTTTCCCAAGTACTGTGATCAACCTTTAATCACTTTATTTTCTGAACATACAAAGCAATCTTACTTCCTATACAACTTTTTCATACTTGCTATCCTTTAAAAAAAAAAAAACTTTTCTATTTTAGATGTTATAGTTTTATCTACATAATGAAATTTTAGGGTCCTTGGTATACAAAGATGTGCAATACAAAACTTGTTGAATTGGATTGAAAATCAATGTTTACCTTCTTGTAAATCACATGGTCTTTTTTTATATTTTCCTAAACAGAAAATGAAAACATTAGTAGGCAGAGGGAGGATCATTCCATCTCTTCTCCCAAACAGAGTCCTGGAAGAACAGCCTAGTACTGGCAGGTAAGTATGAGGCTTTGTACTGCACATGTGGTGTGTGCTTAGAACATTACATTCCATGGTGAGTTTCAGGTCACATTTGTTGTAGGTGTGGAGTTTCCTGTTGTTGCTGTTTTCCATTAGCACCAGCATTGTCTGTTTAAGAATGAAAAATTTGACTTCTGTCCTGAGGTTAGTTAGTAAGGCCTATATTTTGTAGGAATCATAAAGCCTTTCAGAGCTGAATGTGTATGCTCACTTGGTTTAAAAGTGATTTAAAAGTGTATCTCACATCACATAGTACACAAACATGGAGGTTTCACATTTTATCAAAGTTTATTTGTAGAAGCAATTGGAAATAAGAATATAAAAAAATACACGTGTTATTCACCAAACTTTCCTTTTTTATTTCTTTTTTTTTGAGACAGAACCTCACTCTGTCACCCTGGGCACATGGCATCAGCCAAACTCACAGCAACCTCAACACCCCTGAGTTCAAGTGATCCTCTTGCCTCAGGCTCCCAAGTAGGGGGGATTACCAGCACCCACCACAACCTCTAGCTAACTTTTCAATTTGTATTAGAGACTGGGTATTGTTCTTATAAATTTAGCCTGTATTGGATCATTTAACTTACTGATCTGTGGCAAAGACCATCTGCTAGTGTCAACACCTGTGCACTTGTGTCATCATCTGTGTGCTCCAGTAGGACTCTGCTGATTGACAGCCCAGTTGAACTGAAAAGAGGCCTGAAGAAGCAGAAGTGACACATATTCCTGTACAATGATCTATTTGTTGTGGCCAAAACCAAGTAAGTAGACTGAACACTCTCTACTGGTAGTCATTATCCAATTGCATTTGTACCAGCAAAGATATGCTTTTACTCTATGGGCTCAGTGCCTATGGTCATAATGTCTAGTCTCTGTTACTATGCCCAGTATCTAAATTGAGTTTTATAATTCCTTCCTTTTTTGGTAAAGAAATGTGTTAATTATTTATTTATACAACAAGCATTCATTCAGTTTCTGTGCCATGCCCTGACTTATGTAGGAGATATAGCAAAGAAGGTGATGAGTTCAGTCCTTGCTCTTTGGTAGCTTCCATTTTAATATAGGAGCTTATGTGTGTATGTGGTGGGTAGGGAGGATGACAGATTGTAATTAGTATATGAAGAAATAGGGTACTAGATGAAGTAAAAGATAGGGTGTATATTTTGTAGGTGTAGTCAGGGGGAAAATCACCGAAGGAAGAAATGTAAATAGCCATTTAGATAGATATTGGGAGGAGGAACATTTTAGGAAGAGGCAACCGCACAAAGGTGGTGGGAAGAGCTTGGCCCTCAGAGGAGTAAAAAGAAACCCTGTGTAACTGGAGCCTAATGAGCAGAAGAGGGTGTTAAGATTTTGAAGCCAACAAAGTTAGGTTATCAGGACCTTTGTAGGCTTGTTAATTACCTATTGTTGTACAACAAGTTATCCCAAAACATAAAAGCTCAGCACTGTAAGCATCTCCTGTGTCTTTTCTGATCTGGGAATCTGGGAATGTTTCACTGGTTTCTTATGACCCATGGGCCCTCCTGATGCCCCTTAAGCTTGTTGGCCAGAGATATAGTTATCTCAAGCCTTGACTACAACTGGAGAATCCACTTCCACATCTCTTGTATGGATGCTGGCAGCTTCAGTGCCTCACTGGCTGTTGGCCATAGGCCTGCTGTCCATGTGAATCTGTCCACAGGGCTGCTCGTTAATGGCAGTGCCTTCCTTCAAAGTGAAAGACCAAAGAGAATAGGGAATGAAAATAGCCCATTAGAAAACCACAGTCAAACCAATAGCCAAAATAGAAACCACAGTCTTTTATAATCTAATTTTGGGAGTAGTGTACCATCATTTCTGATGTATGCAATTGGCCACACAGGCCAACCAAGGATTTTGGGGGACCATCTTGGGCACCTGGGTCCACAAAGTCTCTTATAAGGACTTTGGTGTTTTTTTGTTGTTGTTGTTTTGGGGTTGGTTTTTTTTACAAATGAATTTTTATTTATTTTTTATTTATTTATTTATTTTTATTGTTGGGGATTCATTGAGGGTACAATAAGCCAGGTTATACTGATTGCATTTGTTAGGTAGAGTCCCCCCTTGCAATCATGTCTTGTCCCCAGAAGGTGTGGCACACACCAAGGCCCCACCCCCCTCCGTCCTTACCCCTGGGGTTGGTTTTTCTTTTTTTTTTTTTTGCAGTTTTTACCCGGGGCTGGGTTTGAACCCACCACCTCCAGCATATGGGCCCATGCCCTACTCCTTTGAGCCACAGGCACTGCCCTGTTTTTTTTTGTTTGTTTATTTTTTGTTTGTTTATTTTTCTGAAGGATTTTTGTTGGAGGAGTGGCATACCATGATTCCTGTTTTAAAATATATATATAATTCTGGCTACTGTTTTGGGATTCTTTCATACAGATGCTTTATAGGATTGGAAATATTCAAGGCTTTTTATGCTGGTTAAGAGCATATATAATTTCAGGAGCTACCTCTGCTCAGGATCAGATTCTCGGTCTGCTTCTTAAGCCGTTTGCCTTTTGGCAAGTCAATCCATCCATGACTCCATTTCCTTTTCTGTAAAATATTTGAGTCTTAAATAACTTGTGTAAAGTACTTACAACAATGACTTCCACCTGGTAAAGTCTCAATAATATTAGCCACTATTATTATTATTATTTTGAGACAGTCTTACACTGTTGCCCCATAGAGTGCCATGGTGTCACAGCTCAAAGCAACCTCAAACTCTTGGGCGTAAGTGATTCTCTTGCCTCAGCTTCCCAAGTAGCTGGCACCCACTACAATGCCTGGCTATTTCTTGGTTGCAGTTGTCATTGTTGTTTACTTGACCTGGGCCTGGTTTGAACCTGTCAGCCTGGGTGTATGTGGCTGGCGTTATAACCACTGTGCAACAGGTGCTGAGCCTAGCCATTATTTTTAGTACAGGAGAATGGAAGTCATTGATCATACTTTTAGACGATTCCATATTTTTGGTGTCTGTGGTTGAAGTTTATTGATCTAGGGAATAGAAAATACTATCACTTTTTCCCCAGGTTAGTATATGTGGGTGTTTTCACAAGATAGCTATAAGTATACAACATAGACAATGATCTGCATTAAAAAACACAAAATGTATGAAAACAAATATGGAAGAGTCTTTTTATTCCAAAAGACTTGTAATTTTAGTTTTATATTACCTAAATAATAGGCATCATGAAATAAGATTCAGCCTGTAATTGAATCTTTTTTTATTTTATAAAAATATAATGATTCATAGCAGTAGGGTAAAAAATACTTTAATAAAATATAGAAAGAAGCCATCATGCCACAACCACTTTTTTATATCAGGTAAATTCAGTGCACCCTAGGGAAAGCACTTCAAACTAGATTATCCATATGCAGGATTCTATGTTTCCTTTGGTATCTTTGTCATCCTTATAAATTCTGTTTAAGAGTTTTGACCTTAAATATTTCATGAATTAGAGTTTTAGGGATACTTCATATATGAGGTCTCCTTGATTTTTCTCTACTTTTGCCACAAAGGTTCTGAATGCTGAAAATGGCCCAAGTTTTCCTGGGCATTCTCTTCATCCTATTCAAGGCCTTCTGTTCAAGTTTCAGATCTTTCTAAGCAATAAATATGGAGGATTAGGTGGGAATTGTCTAAAAGCAATTTCACTTCTGTATTAAAAATAGATCACCTTGGGCAGTGCCTGTGGCTCAAAGGGATAGGGTGCCAGCCCCATATGCCAGAGGTTGTGTGTTCAAATCCAGCCCTGGCCAATAAAAACTGCAAAAAAAAAAAATGATCACCTTCTAAGTCCTGAGAGATAAATATTGATTGTGTCAAACCTACTTTCTTTTCTGTTCTTTTTTTAGTCTCTATTTCTCAGTTTAAGCAAGAGTATAAGGGGAGAATGTTTGAATAAAATCTTAAGGTTGAAAATGTAAAATATTCTATGCTTCTACAGACTAGAAAATCTTATAACCACTCAGTGGAAAACATATTATAAATTCTTCCAATCTCAGGTTTTTTCAGTGTCTCTCTTTAACATGAAAATTTGATGAACATTTTAATAAAACATGTATACTTTTAATGTCCATCCTTTACGTCTTTTTGGAAATGAACAAGTTATAGATAATAAACGAATAATTTTTTGTAAAAGTAGTAAATTTAAAGTTAAGACATTTGATTCAAATGCAATGCTCAATGAATAGAAAAATGAAATGGCTATTTTGTGTCCTCTTTTTTTTTTTTACGTGCATGCATGAGGAATAATTGTTTCACCAAGTATTTTAAAGGTTTCTTGGAACAAAGTAGATAACTACATTTCAGTTTACTGTGCTAGGCCCTGAAGATAATAGGAACCTATAAGACACCTATCTCAAATACAAAATCTCCCATAAATTTTAAGAAACAAAATAGCAAGGGGTCCTTTTGTTTTAATCTTTCTAGGTGCATCAAGAACTTTAAGACAAAAAAAAAAAAAAATTAAATTAGCAGATTTGTGGACAACCAGGTGTTTGGCTGAAGAGGGAGAAGGCAACACTGAGGCTATGAAGTCCTTCATCTTGGGCTGGCCTACTCAGAACTTTGTGGCCACTTTCAAGTTCGAACCACAGCTTGTCCTATATGTACCTTGCTGAGCTACTGTGGTTATTTCTGAGATGAGAGAAAAAACTTCAGGCAAATTTTATTCCCCAAATTGGTAGAAGGATAAAATTTTATTCAGATTGTTTATGAAATCAATCACTAATTTTTACACCTACATTCAACCAAGACACTTGTGTGACATGTTTGCTCCAAAGCACTTTTGGGTTAAACTATATGAAAAGTAAAACAACTGTTGGGAACTCTTTTAGTCATTTATCTTGGTTTGGCCAGTCTCCTTTAAAGGGGCTCTACTGTTGGGGTCCCACCATGGGGCAGGGTCCACTAAGACCTGTGAAACTGGTGGCAACCTACTGAAGAAATATAAAGTTAGAAACAATGGCAAAGAAAGAGACAAGAGACCCAGAACAAAATTAAAGGTGGGAACTCAGGGGTTCATTTCCCATTTAGGGGATTCCAGCAATGGCCCAGAGTGTTTGCTCCATTCTGCTTAATAACAGTTCATTTGCCCAGAGGGTACGATGAGGGAGAGAACAAAGATGCCAACAGTTTCTCTGAGTGAGTGTATCATCTCCTATTGTTATTATTGAAGGGTTTGAGTAGCCTTGAAAAATCTGAAATCTGAGCCTTATATTAAGAGAGCTTCCTGCTTGAGATCACACACACAGATTTCTAAGGAGGTATTAAACTCCATTAGCTCCCTGTGGAGTAAAACACCACTAGCATTAATCTCCTCTGAGGAATTAGTGGGAGGCAAGAATTTTTCTCCCATTACCAACACAGACGATCTTCCTCCAGGATAAGGGATATAAGCTCTTCCACCCATATCTCAGGGCTCGAGCTACTCCCTTGGTCTCTGACCCAGGTAATGCAAATCTTCAAAGTGGGTATCTGCTTTGCCTGTTTACTGGGTAGGAAATGACCCAGTTAATGTGTCTTTCTAGGTCTTTGCCATAGTCTCTTCTATGGCCATTTTTTCTCAGAGTGCTCACAGCCCAGCATGGTGTTTTGTAAGCTGTATCCCCAAAAGGCTAGAATCTCAGAAAAGGCAGGAAGCTTGCTAGCAATGACTAGCTTAAATGTAAAGTAGCTGACTTTTCTTTGCTCTGACTCACTCAGCTTACTTTTAAATGTTCTTCTGTTTCTGGGGGTGCTTTCCCTTGCCAAGAATGGAGTCTTCAGTCCCTATTCTTCCTGCATACTGAAACATCAAGGGGGACTGGAACTTCCAGGAATACAGAAGGGGAGTAGATTGGTCAGATCCTTCAACTCCCTCTTTAACGTCTCCTTTCCTAATGGCTAGGTTTTTGTTTTACATATTGAGCCTTTGAATTTTATCAGTCTTTTCAAGCCATTGAAATAGCGTTCACTGAAGCTAATTTTATAAAATATTCTGATTAAGGTTGCATAACTAGTTTATACTCCAAAATTTGCTAAATAAGTAGTTTTCATCCTACAAACAAAATTGATGACATGAAATACTGGGTTGTGGATAGTGTATCAGGTTTTGATTTAAGTGTCTATGTGATAGTCAGAGCTAAGTATAGATTTTAAGGAGTAAACCTCAGTTTTCCAAGATTCGTGATCTTGTGGAATGTAGGAATATAGAATTTATGTCCTCTTCTCCTGACTGTGCTTAGTTGGCACTTTTCAGTTTGGGGGAAGCATACCAAAACTGAGAGCTGTGATTTTGAACACCTTCAGGATTTGTTTTTGCCTTAGAGATGTAGGGTCCTTTACATGCACCTAATGCTTTTCATTCTGCTTTTCTGCCCAGCACCACCAAACTGTTCAGGCATCGTCCAAAAGCCAAAGGACTAAAGTTTTCTGAGGTGTTAATCTTCTCTAGTAAAGACAGGGATATCATGGCACTCTACTGTGCACTACTGTTATCCACAAGATTTTAAATACACCAAAGACATCTGTACCAGAATGTTTATTGCAGGCCAATTCATAATTGCTAAGTCATGGAAGAAGCCCAAGTGCCCATCAACCCATGAATGGACTAGCAAATTGTGGTACATGTATACCATGGAATACTATGCAACCTTAAAGAAAGATGGAGACTTTACCTCTTTCATGTTTACATGGATGGAGCTGGAACATATTCTCCTTAGCAAAGTATCCCAGGAATGGAAGAAAAA
>CAUYPK010088093.1:0-18698 GCA_963574355.1 Loris lydekkerianus | reverse complement strand
GGACCAATCCCAACCCATCGCCCGATTCCAGCATTCGGAGCCCTTTCCTTTGTTCCCTCTTACATTTTATTTCTTTCTTTTCTTTTTTTTTTTTTTTTTTTTTGTAGAGACAGAGTCTCGCTTTATCGCCATTGGTAGAGTGCTGTGGCATCAGCTCACAGCAACCTCCAGTTCTTGGGCTTAGGCGATTCTCTTGCTTCAGCCTCCCGAGTAGCTGGGACTACAGGCCGGCTATTTTTTTGTTGTTGTTTGGCCAGGGTCGGGTTTGAACCTGTCACCCTCGGTATGGGGGGCCAGTGCCCTACCCACTGAGCTACAGGCACCGCCCTACATTTTTTTTTTTGAGACAGATTCTCAAGCTGTTGCCCTGGGTAAAGTGCCCTGGTGTCGGAGCTTACAGCAACCTCATACTCTTGGGCTTAAGCGATTCTTTTGCCTCAGCCTCCCAAGTAGCTGAGGCCACAGGCGCCCACCACAACGCCCGGCCATTTTTTTGGTTGCAGTTGTTTGGCGGGCCCGGGCAGGATTAGAACCCGCCCGCTCCCGTGTATGTGGCTGGCGCCCTAGCTGCTTGAGCTACAGGCGCCTAGCCACATTTTCTTTTTTCTTTCTTTCTTTCTTTTTTTTTTTTTTTGAGACAGAGTTTCACTTTCTCGCCCTTGGTAGAGTGACTTAGCATCACAGCTCACAGCAACCTCCAGCTTTTGGGCTTAGGCGATTCTCTTGAATAGCCGGGACTACAGGCGACCGCCATAACGTCGTCCGCTGTTTATTTGTTGTAGTTTGGCCGGGGTGGGGTTTGAACCCTCCACCCTCAGTATATGGGGTCAGCGCCCTACTCACTGAGCCACAGGCACCACTACACATTTTCTTAATTTTAGATAGTCTCTACCACCCAAGTAGGAGTGCAGTGACATTATCATAGCTCACTACAACCTCCAACTCCTGGGCTCAAGCCATCCCCCTGCCTCAGCCTCTTGAGAAGCTGGGATTACAAGGTGTGTAGGATCATGCTATGTTGTCCAGATTGGTTTCAAAGACCTCAAGCAAGCTGCCTGCTTCAGCATCCCAAAGTTTGGAGATTACAGGGGTGAGCCATGGCGCGCAGCCTGACCAACGCCACACACTGCAGCTCAGACTTTTCCAGTTGGAGGTGCAGGAACAAAACCAGGGCAGGCTTCTTTTTCCTTTTCCATGATATTTTGGGTAGAAGGATGCATTTCTCTTACCAAACTCAGGATGGAATTTGTTTTCCCTTACTTTTTTAAGTTGAAGACTTTTCCATCGCACTTAAAGGAAGCACTTCCCTGCTAGGCTTTGGCATATCCAAATTTTGCCAGCCTCACTCCTCTTGGGCTTGGGAACCATTATTAAGTGAAATCAAGATTGCTTGCAATGCTGGACATGATGAAATTTTATCATACTACTCAGAGTAGTCTACAATTTAAAACTTGTGAAATAGGCAAGGCATGATGGCTCACACCTGTAATCTTAGTACTCTGGGAAGCTAAGGCAGGCAGATTGCTTGAGCTCAGGTGTTCAAGACCAGCCTCAGTAAGAGTGAGACCTGGTCTCTACAAATAGCCAGACATTGTGGTGGGCACTTGTAGTCCCAGCTACTGGGGAGGCTGAGGCAAGAGGATCACTTGAGCCCAAGAGCTTGAGGTTGCTGTGAGCTGCAATGCCACAGCACTCTACCAGGGGCAACAAAGTGAAGTTCTGTCTCAAAAAAAAAAAAAAATATTTCTGGAACTTTACATGTAATATTTTCCATTTAATTATTTTAGACTATGGGTAACTGCTGGAATCTAACCCACTGATAAGGAGGGATTACCTCTGTAGGTTTGGTAGTATTTGTTATATAGCTCAGAGGGAGGTTATTGTGTATCAGCACATGGAAGCAGGGCAGGTTTCGTTGCCCTGCGACCTGCGACTATACACAGGTCCCCTGCAATGGAAAGGGTCGCCCTTGCCATCCAGATGAGGGGTTTTCATTTGAACAAGGAACCCTGTGTTTTCTTTGTGGGCCTGGCCCTGCTGGGGGTGTCACCACCCCTGCATGGGAGTCCAGGTGCAGTGGATTGCTTGAGCTTATGAATTCAAGACCAGCTTGAGCAAGAGCAAGTCCTTGTCTCTACTAAAAATAGAAAATTAGCTGGGTATGGTGACGCTTAACTGTAGTCACAGCTACATGAAAGGCTGAGGCAAGAGGATCACTTGACCCCAGGAGCTTAAGGTTGCTGTTATGATGTTGCTGGAGCACTCTACCCAGGGCAAAAGAGTGAAACTCTGTCTCAAGAAAAATAGACAAATTGGCATGATGTTTGAAGCACGGTGGTTACTGCACCAGCCACATACACCCAGGCTAGAGGGTTCAAACCCAGCCTAGGCCTGCTAAACAACAATGACTAATGCAACAAAAAAACAGGCAGGGCTTGGCGCCTGGTTATGCACTAGCCACATGCACTAAGGCTAGCAGGTTGGAGCCTGTCCTGGGCCAGCTAAACAACAATGACAACCTGCAACAAAAAATAGCTGGTCATTGTGGTGGGGACCTGTGGTCCCAGCTACTTGGGAGGCCGAGGCAGGAGATTCGCTTAAGCCCAAGAGTTGGAGGTTGTTGTGAGCTGTGACACCATGGCACTCTTACCAAGGCCAACTTAGTGAGACACTGTCTCAAAAAAAAGGGTGGCGCCTGTAAAGCTTAGTGAGTAGGGCACCGGCCCCATATACCGAGGTGGTGGTCCGAACCCAGCCCCAGCCAAACTGTAACAAAAACAAACAACAACAAAAAAACATTGTTACCTACGATGCTATGTGTATACTAAAAATAAAAAAATAAAAATAAAAGGCTTGGCACCTGTAGTATAGTGGTTACAGCACCAGCCACATATACTGAGGCTGGCGGGTTCAAACACAGTCTGGGCCAGCTAAACAACAATGACAGCTGCAAGAAGAAATGGCCAGGCATTGTGGCAGGTACCTGTGGTCCCAGCTGCTCGGGAGGCTAAGGCAAGAGAATCACTTAAGCCCAGGAGTTTGAGGTTGCTGTGAGCTGTGACACCACAACACTCTACCAAAAGCAACATAGTGAGACTCTGTCTCAAAGAAAAAAAAATAGACAAAAGAAAGATCAAAATGGGGGCAGGTAGGTGTTACCTCTTCCCCAAGTTTAAGACCCATTCTAGAGTCTTCCGTGGTGCCCCCTGGCCTCCAGGAGCACTACTGACAGCCCTCCTTCTTGTGTCCTGACTGCAATGTCAAACCTGGCTCAAGGAAGGTGGGGTCATAATCAGATGCCTATAAAGCTCCTTGCGGGGACAGTCTAAGCTGTCTGTTGTAGCCTAGTGTTAACAAGGTCAGGGTTAACCAATGTGATCCCCTTATGGCCTAATTAGGGACTTGAATGGGTTGGAACATGGGTTGAGTTTCAGTTCAGAGACTATTTTGATGTTACAGTTTAATCACTTTAGAAAGCATAGATTGACTCCTGTTTCAAGCTGTCTCACTAGGTGTGTGTCTATGTGTTTTAATCTTTGAATTAATTTATGGTTCAGTAACAAACTTAATACATTTTTCACCCCATCATCAAATTAACAAGATGAAAGAAACAGTAACATTTGGTGCATGTAGGGTGTTAGATGGGCTGTGGTAATTCGGGCCACTGGGGATGTGAATTGGTACCTGTCTGAAAAGCAACTTGACATTATCTGTCAAATACCTTGAAAACATTCAGACTCTCAGACTCAGCAATTTCTACTTCCCAGGGATATATCATAAGGATAATAATCGGTTGGGTACCAAGACTCATGTGCTTCTTGCACCCTTAGTTATGTCATAGAAAGATCGGAAATCTCCTAAGTGTCCAGCAATAGAGGTTTAGTTAACTAAAATATGATGGATACCATTTTTTGGCAGTGTCTTGTGTAACAAAAGAGAAATGGGTATGATAGATTTCCAGTCTACAAGGAAATGTTTTAATTAAAGCCATAACTAGCTTGCAAGCAGTGTGGGTCCCATACAAGGGTGTTGTTACAGTGACCTGCCAGTTGTAACTGCAAATCTTGATGGTTTCGGATCTGTATTCATTCTTTAAACAATATTTGACTGACTACTTGGCAGCAGGGACCAGGCATATAATGGTGAGAAAAATAGCTGTTGGGGAACTCACAAAATAATGGAGTAGATATTTAATAAAGAGTAATAACATTTATACACCTCATGTTGGCACTGCTATAAATACTTCATAAGCATTAATTTATTTAATACAGAACTCTAAAATGTTGGCCTAATAATTAGCCTGATTATTTTTGCCATTCCTGCCCCACTCTAAAGCCTCTTAGGGCCACAAATCTTATTTGCTCACATTCATGCAGTCTGGACTTGGTTGAGTGGGATAGTACTTCTGCTGAGCCTGGGTGTCCTCACATGTGCTTATATTTTACCTGGTGGCTCAGTGGAAGATTTGGGACAGCTGAGGTTATGTCTCTCTACATGGACTCTCATGAACAAGGAAATTGTGGGGTTCCCTCAATAGGCTGAGACACTGGTGCCACCACACATCTTCTGTTTCCTCTTTGTTAAAACCAGACAGGGGGGCAAGTCAGATTTTAGAGGTGAAGATGATAACTAGAGACAGGATTCTTGATGATCACACATAGGTTTTCACACCTATTTTACAGACAAGGAAAATGAAGCTCCAGAACTAAAATCTGAAAGAGGAAGTCAAGCTTCAGCAACCACACGGCTAACCATTGCACAGTAAAATAAATACAGGTTTAAAAAAAATAAAAGTCGAAAACAAAATAATATAGGTTCTGTATAAGTCAGTACAGGAGAAGTGAGGGGAGCCACATGAGTAACAGAGAGAGTACCTCATCTGGAGGGGAGATGAGCTTGTGACATTAAATTTGAAACCTGCTGTCTAGATGGGGAAAGGGCTAGGAGAGAGCTTCCAGAGTATAAGGAACTGTGCAAAGGCTCAGGAACTAACAGCAGATTGGTGAGAGCAGGGCTGAGATGGAGCGAGGGAGAGCAATGGGGACTCCGTCAGGCTCCCAGTGGGGAACCCTGGGAAGGTTTTTTCTCCCTAATATCCTATTTTTAAATAGTTATAGATTCACAGGAACTTGCAAAGATAGCACAGAGAGGTCCTATGCACCCTTCACCCAACTTCCCCCACAATGACATCTCATGTGACTGATTCAGATACAAGGTGCCAGCAGAGCTCTGTGCTGCTCTAGCCAATGTGCCATTCATGTAACAGCCACAGTCAAGGCACAGAATATTTCCACCACAGCAAAGATGTCCCTCAATAGGCTGCCCCCTTATACCCGCATCACCATCTCCACCCTTAGCAACCAGGAATTTCTGTTTTGTCTCTAGGTCTTTGTCATTTTGAGAATGTTCCATAAGGCCGGGCATGGTGGCTCATACCTGTAATCCTGAACTCTGGGAGGCCAAGGTGGGTGGATAACTTGAGCTCAGAAATTTGAGACCAGCCTGAGCAAGACGAGACCCCATCTCTACTAAAAAACAGAAAAACTAGTCAGACATCGTGGCATACAACTGTAGTCCCAAGTCCCTACATCCGAAGTCCCAATCCGAAGAGGATTTCTCAAGCCCAAGGGTTTGAGGTTGCTGTGAGCTATGATGCCACAGCACTCTAGGGCACAGAGTGAGACTCTGTGTGGGAAAAAAAAAAAGAATGTTCCATAGATATAGCCACATAGCATGTAACTTCTGGAGATGGGCCTTGCACTCAGATTTCAGGACATCTATGCACATTGTAGTATGTTTATTCTTCTTTAGTGCTAAGTAATATTCCATGGTGCGTGTGGCCCCAGGATGATAGCCACAGTTTTGTTTTTTTTGAGACAGAGCCTCAAGCGATCGCCCCAGGTAGAGTGCTGTGGCATCACAGCTCACAGCAATCTCCAACTTCTGAGCTCAAGCGATTCTCCTGCTTCCGCCTCCCAAGTACCTGGGACTACAGGTGCCCACCACAATGCCTGGCTATTTTGTGGTTGCAGCTGTCATTGTTGTTTGGTGGGCCTGGGCTGAATTTGAACCTACCAGCTCAGGTGTATGTGGCTGGCACCTTAGCTGCTTGAGCCACAGGCACCAAGCCTAGCCACAATTTTTTTTTGAGACAGAGTCTCATCTGTCACACAGACTGAAATGCAGTGGTGCAATCACAGTTTTCTGCAGCCTGGAACTCCTGGGCTCAAGACATCCTTCTGTGTTGGCCTCCTGAGTAGCTGGGACTATAGGCTTAAGATCCCTAATTTCAAGTCCACCTGTAGAGTCCCTTTTGCCATGTAACAGGCCATATACAGAGCCTCTAAGAGCTATATATGGACATCCCTGAGGGCCATTCTATCCACTTCAAGATCTTGGGTCTTGGAGAGAGATGATGTGACACCCAGGCAGATCACTCTGCCTTATAACCCATGGGTCACATATCTACATAGCTGTCCCTGTCTGCAGGTAAGCTGGGAAAATTATCTTTATTCAGGGACCACATGTGCACTCATAAGTGGGGCTGCCCTTCTCCAAGAAAGCGAGAAGAGATGTCAGAAGACAACTACCAAGCTGGGTGATAGCAGAAATAGCCACACCTTGCTCCAAAGGTATTTCTGAGGACCAACTGAGGCTTCAGCTGCAAGTGTCTATACAAAGCCTGGAGGTTTTGTGATTGTAGCAGGGTGAATTTTAGGAGTCAGGGGCTGGGGCATGGAGTTAGAAGACCTGAAAATTCAGGTTGGCTCTGCTCCCTGGGCACATCACCTATGCCTGCCTGGGTTTACCTGCTATCAATTGGGAATGACAGCACCAGGAATCTCCTGAATCCTCCCCACCTCTGTTACCCACTGTGTGTCCCCTGGAGCATCACAGGAGGGTGGGGGGTTTTCAAGGGCCCTCTATCCTGTGTTGTGTGGGGCCCAATAGCTGACCTTTGATGAGCTGGTGAGCAGTCAGGGAGTGGACAGAACCCTCCCCAAGGGGGTGCCCCATGGATCACGCCAGAAAGTCCTATGTCAGCAGAGCAGAACTTTAGTCCTTGCTGTCCTCACCCATAACATGTAGAATAGACAGGAAGTCTGGTGATGTGGTAAGAGAAGGGTGAAAACAAACACCCCCAGAGAAAGGCCGCCCTGCTTCCTAAACCACCCCTGCAGCACCCCCGGTTTGAAGAAGCACCAGCTGCATTGCACCTTCTTTTCTCCCTGCTGTGCCTGGTCTCCTGCCTGCTCCATCCCCCTGCATGGTGTGTCAGGCAGGATCATAAAGGGCCCCTGGGGGCTCACACCTCCCACCTCAAACAAGGATGGACCCTGTGGATGTGATGGCTGTCACTTCCCTGATCATGTAACATCATATAGAAGGTGAAAGGACTGTCCAGATGTGATAGGCACCCTACTCAAGTGACCATTAGTTAGTCTAATGAAAAATCACCCTGTGTGGACCTGGCCTGACCAGGGGAACCTGGCTCACCTGCAAAGGAGGGGTTGGGGTCCCTCCTTTTCTGTGAGCTCCCTGGGCCACCTCACCCCCTCCAGTGGTCCATTATAACCACTGTTCTCCTGGGATCCCCTGCCCTTTGAGCCCATGCTAGCTTATGCCTAAAGAGCATGAGCACAGCAGTTCCCACGTGGAGATGTGGCCTTTCTGCCTATTAAACTCAGATGTGGCCGTGGCACTTGCTGTGGCCAGTGAGATGTGAGTACAGTGCCAGGGCAACTACACATCTCTCCTTGTTTCCTTCCCCTTCTGTGATGGGAGTCAGCCCTGTTCCTGGCTGTGGGCACCTTGTCAGCCTGCATCCACAAGGCAGGAGTTGGCCAACTGCCGTGGGCAACCCAGGGTGAGCTTCACAGGGCTGTCCTAACACAGTATCACAAACCAGGGGTGTCCGGGAGGTTGAAAAAACAGACATGTATTTTCTCATGTTTTGGGGAGCCAGAAGCATGAAATCAAGGTATAGGCAGGGCTGGTTCCCTCTGGAGGCTCTGACAAAGAAGCTGTCCCCTGCCTCTGCCCTGGCTGCTGGTACCTTCGGCTTTCCTTGTATTTCTTTTCTTTTCTTTTTTTTTTGGGGGGGGGATTCATTGAGGGTACAAAAAGTCAGGTTACACTGATTGCATTTGTTTGGCAAAGTCCCTCTTACAATCGTGTTTTGCCCTCAAAAGGTGTGGCACACACCAAGGCCCCACCCCCCTCCCTCCTTCCCTCTCTCTGCTCTTCCTTTCCCTACCCCTCCCTTCTTCTTTCTCTCTCTGCTCTCCCCTTCCCCCACCCCCACACTGACCTTAATTGTCATTAATTGTCCTGGTATCAAAATTGAGTACATAGGTTTTTTTTTCTTTCTTTCTTTTTCTTTTCTTTTTCTTTCTTTCTTTCTTTCTTGACAAAGTCTTACTTGGTAGACTGTTAGAGTGCCATAGTGGCATCTGAGCTTATAGCATCCTCAAACTCTTGGGTTCAAGCAATTCTCTTGCCTCAGCCTCCCAGGTAGCTGGGACTACATGTCCCTGCCACAGCGCCCGGCTTTCCTTGTATTTCTTGGATTGTGGACATCTCCCTCTACCTATATCTCTGTCTGCCTCTACCTTCATGGAGCTGTCTCCCTGTGTGTCTCTGCCTCCTCTTTTTTTCAGTTTTGGCTGGGGCCAGGCTTGAACCCACCATCTCCGGTATATGGAGCCGGTGCCTTACTCTTTGAGCCACAGGCACCACCCCTCTGCCTCTTCTTGTTCTGAAGACCCCCAATCCTTGGACCAGAGCCCACCCTACTCTCCTGTGACCCTATCTTAACTGATTACATCTACAAAGACCCTATTTCCATATAAGGTCATGTTCTGAGGTTCTGAGTGGACATGATTTTGGGTAGACATTGTTTAACCTGGTGTGGGCAGAATATGTGTAAAATAAACCTTTGTTGTTCCTCTTTCCTGAACTGGGAGATACTTGTTACAACAGTGCTGCCTTACTTGGCTGCCCTTATACACATCACTTTCCCTATTGTCCTGTGATAATTGGTCCACATGCTGTCCTTCCCCTGGATGCTGGGGTCCTGCAGATCAGCAATTGTATGTCATTCTTTCTTATATTGTAAAGGATGGGGAAAAATTAATTTTACCAACAGGCACCAGAATTCATGTTGGAGACACAACTGGGCTTGTTTAGGAAAATACCTTAATTAGTTGGAGGGAATGGTGTGGAGAGGACATGAGATGAAAAGGGCCCAGAAAGAGAGTGAGAAACTCCTCTGTAGGAGGAAACAGCTGCCGTGTGGTGTTGAGGGAAAGAGGCGCTAGGAGGTGAGGACCCCAGGGGATGCAGAGACAGAAAGACAGTTGGGAGATAGGGCAGAACAGATGGGGCAACTCCAGCATCAAGTTTATAGGTCTCTGGCGTGTGACACAGGAACAGTGAGACTTTTCCTGAGATGAGCTCACTCTGCTAACACACAAGATTGAGGCCGAGACAGGCAGGTTTGTGGGTGCCAGTGGTTGGGCAGTACAGAGGCATGTCCCATAAAGGGATTAATGGTGAGATGATTATGGAAAAAACCCTGGAATTCATGAGAAACCCAAGGAGAACCAAGCTAGAAATTTTTTTTTTTTTTTTTTTTTTTTTTTTTTTTGGCAGTTTTTGGCTGGGGCCGGGTTTGAACTCGCCACCTCAGGCATATGGGGCCGGTGCCCTACCCCTTTGAGCCACAGGAGCCGCCCCAAGCTAGAAATTAAAAGAATAAAGCCCCGACCCACCTGTGTAGGACCCTGGTGTTGGTCCAGTTTCATGCTCTGATGTAGGCTTAGAGCTGTCCCGGCATAGGTACAGGTCTATGTCTTTTCCACCATGTTCCTTAGCTTTGTTTGATTAATTTCTCCAGAGCTGCATTATATCTTTTATTATAAATTGCAAAACAATAAACAAAAAGGTGCTGGCTCTTGGCCAATTTTTTTTTTTTTTTTTGAGACAGAGCCTCAAGCTGTTGCCCTGGGTAGAGTGCTGTGGCATCACAGGTCACAGCAACCTCCAACTCCTGGGTTCAAGTGATTCTCCTGCCTCCGCCTCCCAAGTAGCTGGGACTACAGGTGCCCACCACAACGCCCAGCTATTTTTTTGCAGCCGTCATTGTTGTTTGGCGGGCCAGGGCTGGATTCGAACCCGCCAGCTCAGGTGTACGTGGCTGGCACCTTAGCTGCCTGAGCCACAGGCGGCGAGCCATCTTGGCCAGTCTATTAAGGACTCCTCCAGGATGAGGGTCTTAAAGTGCTGAACCAGGCTGGGCGTCTGTAGCTCAGTGGTTAGGGCGCTGGCCACATGCTCTGGTGCTGGTGGGTTTGAACCCAGCCCAGGCCTGCTAAACAAACAAGCAAAACATAGCCGGGTGTTGTGGTGGAAGCTGGTAGTCCCAGCCACTAGGGAGACTGAGGCAAGAAAATCACTTAACCCCAAGAGTTGGAGGTTGCTGTGAGCTATGATGCTACAGCACTCTACTGAGGGTGACAAAGTGAGACTCTGTCTCAATAAAATAAATAAAAATAGGGTGGCGCCTGTGACTCAGTGAGTAGGGCGCCAGCCCTATATAACGAGGGTGGTGGGTTTAGGCCTAGCCCCGGCCAAACTGCAACAAAAAAATAGCCAGGTGTTGTGGCAGGCACCTGTAGTCCCAGCTGCTCGGGAGGCTGAGGCAAGAGAATCGCGTAAGCCCAAGAGCTGGAGGTTGCTGTGAGCCATGTGACATCATGGCACTCTACTGAGGGCGGTAAAGTAAGACTCTGTCTCTACAAAAAATAATAATAAATAAATAATAAAAATAGGGTGGTGCCCATAGCTTACTGGGTAGGGTACTGGGCATATACACTGAGGCTGGTGGGTTTGAACCCAGCCCCAGCCAGCTAAACAACAATGACAAAAACAAAAAATAGCCGGGGATTGTGGCTGGTGCTTGTAGTCCCAGCTATATGGAAGGCTGAGGCAAGAGAATAGCTTAAGCCCAAGAGTTTGATGTTGCTGTGAGCTATGATGCCACAGCACTCTACTGAGGGCGACATAGTGAGACTCTGTCTCAAAAAAATAAATAAAAATAAAGGGGCTGAACCCCTTCATACCTGCATTGACACCTCTTCCCTGCGGCTGCTCCATGAGCCTAAGCCTCTGACTAGAGGTACTAGAGAAGGGCTTCATAATGGCCAAGGGGAGCCAGGACTCCTTCCCTGCACTTACCCATCACGGCACTGACAGCTTTTCAGTCCATAGGCCAGGGTCCACCCCCAGCACTGTGGACACAGAGCCAGGTCATTCTCTGTGGGGGTCCATCCTGGCACTGCCGGGTGCTAAGCAGTGTCCCTGCCTCCACTCACTGCATGCCAGGAGCACCTTCCTCATTGTGACAACCAAAGATGTCCCCAGGCTTTGCCTGGGGCACTCTAGGAACAGAATCACCTAGGGTGAAACCCCTGGGTAGGGGATTCTGTGGACTCCCAAGAAACACTGCATTCCACAATCATCTGCCCTGCTGAGGTCTTAGGGGGCTGCACATGTTTAATCTACACCCTGAGCATTACTAAAGTTCCCTGGGGACATAATCATCCCCAATTAATGACCGTAGCCATAAACCAATGTCATTCTCTACCCCCCAGGCATTCATGGAAGTAGCTATAGTAGGGTCATTTTGCTCTCTGGGCTGTCCTCAGGATGAGCTCTATCCTGCAGTCAGTGTATAGTTATCAGTACAATTTATTCCAGAACATTCCATCACCCCTAAAGGAAGACCCATTCCCATAAGCAGTCATTCCCCAGCCCCCAAGAACCACGAATCTACATTCTATCTCTGTGAATCGGCCTGTTCTGGACATTTCATATAAATAGAATCACACACAGTGTGTTCTTCTGTGTCTGGCTTCTCTGACTGAGCACTGTGTCCTCAAGGTCCATCCACATTGTAGCCTGTGTCCGAGCCTCCTTCCTTTTCATGGCTGAGTGATATTCCAGAGTGTGGTGTGGGAGGCCCCTAAACACATCCATATCCTAATCCCTGGAATCTGTGAACATTATTAAAAAAAAAAAAAAAAAGGTACTTGCAGATATGATTTTAAATTAAGGAAATCCAGATAGGAGATTATCCTGGATTATCCATGTGAGCCTTAAATATTATCAGAAAAGCCTTTGTAAGAAGAAGAAGAAAAATTTGACATGGAGACAGAGGCAGAGACTGGGGTGATTCAGCCACAAGCCAAGGGTTGCTCAGACCCATCAGAGGCTGGAAGAGGTTGGAAAGACCCTCCCCTGGAGCCTCCAGAGGAAGCACAGCCCTTTGACACATGGATTTCAGACTTCTGACCTCTAAAGCTATGCGGGAATACATTTCTGTTGTTCTAACAACCCAGGTTGTGATCCTTTCTTCTAGCAGCAGTCATGGGCTGAACAGAGTACCCTCAAATCCATATGTTTATGTCCTAACTCCCCATACCTGAGAATGTGATCATATTTTGACACAAGGCTTCAAAAAAGGTAATTAAGGGAAAATAAGGCCATTTGGGTGGTCCCAGTGTACTCACAGAAAGAGCAGGTTAGAATACAGATGCACGCAGAGGAGCAACCGTTTTTTTGGACACAGGAGAAGGCGACTTCTGCAAGGCCAGGAGAGAGGCCTGGAAAGGAGCTCACCCTGCCAGCACCTCAATTTCAGACTTCCAGCCTCCAGGACTGTGAGGAAGTACATTTCTGTTATTTAAGCTGCACTGTCTGTGATGTTGTGATACGGCAGTCTTAGGAAACCAACACTGACTCCCTCCCAAACTCCACAAAGGCCAGGCCTGTCCCAGGCCAGGAGTCTGGTTCTCCAGTGGATACAGCTCTGATATGTGGGGAACGAGCACACCCTGGGGAGTACTGGAGTCCACCCTCAGCTGGACCTGGGGCCATGGGCTATGCCCTACTCTCTCCACTCCTAGGAAGCCCCCTGTGGGCCCAGAGGCCCCTCCTTCTAGTTTATCCAACCATCACTCCCAAGGGCACCACATCCCCCAATCAGGCAGCACACCACTGAAAGCCCCGGTTTGTTCCTGCTAGTGGCTATATATCTACATGTTCCTTCCTTCAATGTCATGTTTGCCTGTATCTGGGGGAGGTGAGAAAAATAGGGAACAGTATGGCCTTACTTTGTCACTCAGAACTCCCTTGATACTACGCTATGTTGGAGTGAACCCCAGACATATCAGCACCTCCAAATTCAGATGGTCACAAACTACCCAGGGAAGAGCAGGCTCCTTCCCAGGGCCTCTGGGAAGCCTCCCACCCTACCATGGACACTGTGGGTGACAGTGGCAAGTGGGAGCTGAGTAGAAGGACAGCTCAGAGCAGAAGCTGAGGAATAGAGTGAGCCCTCTCCCCATTCCCTCTGGGGGTGTCCCAAAGGGAATCCTGCACCAGGCAAATGATACAAAAATAAACATAACCTAAACATAGGCCAGGAGCTGTGGCTCAAGCCTGTAATCCTAGCACTCTGGGAGGCTGAGGAGTGTGATTTGCCTGAGCTCATAGATTTGAGACCAGCCTGAGCCAGAGCAAGACCCCATCTCTTAAAAATAGCCAGTAGCCGGTGTTGTGGCAAGTGCTTGTTGTCCCAGCCACTTGGGAGGCTGAGGCAAGAGGATCACTTGAGCCCAAGAGTTTGAGGTTGCTGTGAGCTATGATGCCACAGCACTCTACTGAGGGCAACAAAGTGAGACTGTCTCCCCAAAAAAAAGAGCCTGTTTATAGACAGTTTCAGTTTTGTAAGATGAAAAGTTTCTGAGATAGGTCACATTGCACAACCATGTTAAATAACCTTAACACTGTTGAAATGTACACTTAAAAATAGTTAAAAATGGCAGATTTTGTTATATACATTTTACCACATTTTTAAAATGTGGTGGCCCCTGGACACTGGAAAGGCAGGAAATAGACTCCTCCCCCACCCCAGCCTCCAGGAGAGACCAGCCTTGCCCACACCCTGATGTTAGCCCCTGGAGGCCTATTTCAGGCTCTGACCTCTAGATCCATGAGGGAATAAATGTGTGCCAAGTCATTTAAAAAAAAATTGTACATATTGATCATGGTAAAAGAAGAAAAGCATTCATCTTTTCTAGTACCTATTTTACGTATTTCCCATCTAGCTTTACTAGATACTGGAAATACTGAGCTCACTGGTATTATTAAGAGCACAGTTTAAAAACACATCTCTACAAGCCAAGAATTTTACACAGGGTGTGGGATGTTTCCCAATGGAGCCAAGATGCTCACAGTTTGAATGATTGAAGGGGGCAGAGGGTTCAGGACAAGACCAGCTCCCAATGTGACCAGTTGGTGCACTCCCTGAGGGTGGCTGTGATTCTGTGATTCTCCCAACGCCCTCATCCCTCCACCATTCCCGGTCCTCACACCAGTAAACAGCCATGTGCTTTAGTTTCCCTTCAACAAAGAATCAAGGATTAGGCCGGTTGAGTTTCCATCCTGTCTGCCTTTGATTTAAAAAAAAAAAAAAGCCTTTCATTTTAACTATTAGGCATTTCAGGGCAAGCTACTCAGTGTCATCTGCATTTCAAAAAAGTGCCGCTGTGAGGATTTGTTTTCTTTCTTTTTTCTGTTTCCTTGTCCTTCTCCCAGACGTCGGTAATCTACAACTGCCTTTTATTTGTTTTCTTCAAGGTCCTCTATCATATTATCCTACATTGTTCTCAGGCAATAACTTTCTTCTTTGTCTGAAACTCTTGCTTGGATGCAGCCTCCAGTTCCCAGAAAACCATTCTCTTTCTATCTCCCCTGGTAAGTCCAAATCATCACTGCATTTGGGCCTGGGAACCCAGAATTTATGGGTTTACCCCAACCCTATTTTTTTTTTCCTTTTTTTTGGAGACAGAGTCTTACTATGTTGCCCTCAGTAGAGTGCTGTGGCGTTACAGCTCACAGCAACCTCAAACTCTTGGGCTTAAATGATTCTCTTGCTTCAGCCTCCCAAGTAGCTGGGACTACAGGTGTCTGCCACAACGCCTGGCTATTTTTTTGTTGCATTGTTGATTTTAGCTGGCCTGGGCCAGGTTTGAACCTGTCAGCTTCAGTGTATGTGGCTGGCGCCCTACCCACTGAGCTATGGGCACCACCCAACCCTATTTTGGTTCTGAACTCAAATAAGGACTTCGCCTCTTCTAGTTCTCAAGAGCCTTGACACCGACTGCTCCAGGAAGTGTCACCCCTGAAGCCCTGGCAGGTGTGTGCACAGTCTTGGGCTATCCACACCCCCCTTCAGGGTTGCACCATTGCTACAAATCAAACCTGAGCCTGATTTTCCTTCCTTTTGCTTTTGTGACTGTCGGTACCGTAATTACACTGACATCCTCATCTTACTGGGCAGTTGCCAGCGGCTCTGTGAACATGACAATCTGAAAGCTTCTACAGCAAAGTGGATTTGAGAGACCTTGTTTATTTCTGTTTTTTAATTCTCATGCAGGTGCAGTTTTATTTGTTCTGAAGACGTTTTGTTTTTTAGAGGAGTTTTAGGTTCACAGCAAAATTAAGAGAAAAGTACAGGGAGTTCCTATATACTCCCACTGTCAACACCCCCTGCTTTGACACATCATTACACAGAGCCCATCGTTTATGTGAGAGTTCATCTTTGGTGTTGTATATTCTATGAATTTCACAAATGTATGATGTCATGCAACCACCCTTGTACTCTCACACCGAATAGTTTCACTGCTCTAAAACTCCCCTGTGCTCTGCATGTTCAACCCTTCCTTCCCAGTACCCCTGGCAACCTCTGATCTTTTTACTGTTTTGCCTTTCCTAGAATGTCACATATTTGGAATCATACAGTATGTGACCTTTTCAAATTGACTTCTTTCACTTAGTAATATGCATTTATGGTTCCTCTGTCATTTCATGGCTTTTTCATGCTAAGTAATATTCATTTCATTGTCTGGAAATAAGGTTTTTAAACATTGAAGTGAAATATACATAACGTAGAGCCAAGCGTTGTGGCACATCCCTATAGTCCCAACTATTTGGGAAGCTGAGGCTGGAGGATTGAATGAGCCCAAGAGTTTGAGCAAGCTATGATTGTCCTGTGAACAGCCACTGCACTCCAGCTTGGGGAACATAGTCCTTTTTTTTTTTTTTTTTTTTTTTTCCAGTTTTTGGCTGGGGCTGGGTTTGAACCACCACCTCCGGCATATGGGGCCAGTGCCCTACTCCTTTGAACCACAGGTACCACATGCAACATAGTCTCTTAAAAATTTTTTTTTTCAACTTGTCGCCCTCGGTAGAGTGCTGTGACATCACAGCTCACAGCAACCGCCAGCTCTTGGGCTTAGGCAATTCTCTTGTGCAGCCACCAGAGTTAAAATTTTTTTAAATATACAAAACATAGGGCAGCGCCCATAGTTCAGTGGGTAGGGCGCTGGCCACATGCACTGAGGCTGGCAGGTTCGAACCTGGCCTGAGCCAGCTAAAACAACGAGGACAACTGCAACAAAAAAATAGCTGGGTGTTGTGGCGGGTACCTTTAGTCCCAGCTACTTGGGAGACTGAGGCAGGAGAATCTCTTGAGCCCAAGAGTTTGAGGTTGCTGTGAGCTGTGACACTGCGGCACTCTACCCAGGGCAACAGCTTGAGACTCTGTCTCAAATAAAATATACAAAACATAAAATTTACCATCTCAACCATTTTTAAATGCACAGCTCAGTGGCATTAAGCCCATTCACCACCCTCTATCTCCAGAACTTTCTCATCTTCCCAAACTGAAACTCTGTCCCTATGAAACACTAACTCCCCACCCCCACGCTGTGCCCCCAAACACAGGGGCAGCTTTTAAACCTGGGTTCTATTTGCATGTTCTTAAGAATATGTACGTACATGTCTGTCATCTGGACACCTTAGTTAATTCTCTTACTGATCTGGTTTAGAATTTAAAACCTCGGGCTAGGTGGAGTGGCTCACACCTATAATTCTAGCAATTTGGGAAGCTGAGGCAGGAGGATCCCTTGAACTCAGGAGTTTAAGACTAGGCTGAGCATGAGAGAGAGTCTGTCTCTACTAAAAACAGAAAAAATTATCCTCTAGCCTTGGTAACAGAACAAGACTTGGTCTTGAAAAGAAAAGAGAAAAAAAAAATTAAAACCTCAAGCACTTATATTAGCTGACTCTTATTTTATATCTGCTGTGGTTAATACGTCAGCTGATGATACAAGCTATCATCTGTTTTACCTTTTGCGTTACTTTCGTAAGGACCAGATGAACTAACTTTACAGTCTTACTAAAACTGCATGGAATTAGCGCAAGAAAGTGTCAGTCTTTCTCTCCATCCAGAATTTCATCCTACTAATATGAAATTGATAAAAAAAAATCCTACATGTCAAAGTGATAAAAGCTGAAGAAACAGGCAGGTTTCCAAAAACAAACAATTGTGTCAGAAGAGAGAGAGCCATTTGCCAGCATTTCTCTCAGGGTGCAGTGGGGGCCACTCATTGGGGCCAGATGTTTACACCCAGCAACTCTTTCCTGGATGTCTGCCGTCTGATCTGCTTGTGGAACATCTCATCATTAGGGATTCTTCTCCTTGTTAGGGAGTTTAGCACATCAAACAGGGATGCTCTTCTGCCTGGCTGCTGGCCACCTGCCTGTAAGTCATCGCCATACAAGCAGGAACCATTGCTTTTGGTATAACATAGCTGTAAATGTTTCAGTAAACATCCTGTCCTTTTTTTCTCCACTGTATGAAAACCCTAGACTCTGACACTTGTTTTCAGCAACACCAAATGTCAGAATAGAGAGGAGCAAGGGAAACAGAAGGAAAAAGTAATAAAAATCAACTTCATTTTTGCCTTAGCACAGTGTACATTTGCTCCATCCCAAACTCATGGATGTGCTGATGCTGTCGGCTCCTTCAGCAGTTCCCCTTGCTACCTGAGAACTTATGGCAGAAAGTGATTTCTGGGTTTCTGCACAATCAGAAAGTTGCCCTGGGATGAGAGTGAAATTGGTGGTGGCAGATAGAACTGTAACTTGATTGCAAGGTTGATAACACATCTACGCGTGTGATAAAATGGCATGGAAACACAGACAATTTTATGCACATAAAAGGGGCATCTGAATAAACTCTGCACATCGCACCAGCATCAGTTTCCTGAATTGATACCCAAGTGTATAGCAACTTTAGCAGCTACATGTATTATAGTTAATTCTAATATCTAATTACTCTGGTATCTAGGCACTGGTATCTGGTTACTCTGATATCTAGTTACTTTAGTATCTGGGGGCTCTGCCATCATAAAGTGTCTAATCTCTAATTGTTCTAGTATCTAGGTCAGTGGTTTCCTACCTGTGGGTCGTGACCCCTTTGTGCCATTTGTAACAACGTAGCAATTAGAAAGGTTGAGAACCTTCACTGATCTAGGTACTCTAGATCTAATTCTTCAAGTATCTATTATCTGGTTGCTCTAGGATCTGATTACTGTAGTACAGTATACTCTAGCACCTAATTGCACTAGGATCTAGGCACTTTACCCTGTTTCCCCGAAAATAAGACAGTGTCTTATATTAATTTTTGCTCCCAAAGATGCATTAGGTCTTATTTTTAGGGGATGTCTTATTTTTCCATGAAGAAGAGTACAGTACACATTTATTGTTCGCCGCAACCCATCCTCTCT
>CAUYPK010088092.1:0-54374 GCA_963574355.1 Loris lydekkerianus | reverse complement strand
CCCACAAGAGGCCCGGCTATTTTTTTGTTGCCGTTTGGCCAGGGGTGGGTTTGAACCCGCCACCCTCACTATTTGGGGCCAGTGCCCCACTAACTGAGCCATGGGGGCTGCCTTTTTTTTTTTTTTTTTTTTTTTTAGAGTCTCACTATGTCAGCCTTGGTAGAGTGCTATGGTGTCACAGCTCACAACAACCCTCTTGAGGCTTAAGCAATTCTCTTGCCTCAGCCTCCCAAGTAGGTGGGACTACAGGCCCCCACCACAACACTTAGCTATTTTTCGGCTGGAGTTGTTGTTTAGCAGGCCCAGGCTAGGCTCAAACCCGCCAGCCTCAGTGTATGTGGCTAGTGCCCTATTCACTGAGCTACGCGCCGAGCCTATTTAAATGACTTAATTTTAAATATCTTTACACAAAAGCTTAGACATCTTAAGTAAATGTCTCTGGCCTAACAACAAAAAGCTTTGTAAAAAGTCTTTTAGTGAAATCTTTAGACTACTTACGGAAATAAAATATTTTTCCTTTCTGGTAATAGAATGAATATAAAGGGGCAGATTTAGGGAAAGAAGATAACGTCAAAGGTGATGTTTTTCTCAAAGAAATTAAGAACAAATATTGAACAATATTAAAAAGGCAGTTCAAGGCCAGACACGGAGGCTCATGCCTGTAATCCTAGCACTCTGGGAGGCTGGGGTGAGTGGACTACTTAAGCTTAGGAGTTTGAGACCAGCCTGTGCAAGAGTGAGATACCGTCTCTACTAAAAATAGAAAAACTATTCGGGTGTTATAGCAGGTGTCTGTAGTCCCAGATACTAGAGGCTGAGGCAAGAACAGGAGCTCGAGGGTGCTGTGAGCTATGACATCACAGCACTCTACCCAGGGTGACACAGTGATACACTGTCTCAACAACAACAACAAAAAGCAGTTCAATAGAATCTGAAGTATAATATATTCTACCTAGATCAGCTTGAAAAGGCTATTAATTTCTTAACCTTTCTCTCATGTGACATATTTAATTGAACCTTGCTGTAAATGCCACCCGCAAGTGGACCTGTAAGTTCTATAGTTTTCACTTATAAATTTGTATTGGTACTTAGAAATTTCTCAAATAGGATTCAAATATGATCTGCTTTATAAAGTTCTAAAGAGACCAGAGTGCCAGTGAGATTCACACGTCATTTACAGTTTTGACAATGGTTAAAAAAGTCAACTGGTTTTTTTTTTTTTTGAGACAGAGTCTCAAGCTATCACCCTGGGTGGAGTAAAGTGGAGTCATAGCTCACAGCAACCTCCAATTCTTGAGCTTAAGCAATTCTCTTGCATCAACCTCCCAGGTAGCTAGGACTATAGGTGCCTGCCACAATGCCCAGCTATTTTTTTTTTTTTTTTTGGCAGTTGTCATTGTTGTTTTAGCTGACCCAGGCCAGGTTTGAACCCATCAGCCTTGGAGCTATCCAAGGGCTCTGCCACTTAACTCCATTTTTGTCACCTAAAAATGTGATCTAAACCAAATGTCAGAACCATTACTTTTTAAAAAATCAATTAGATTCTGGCCGGGCATGGTGGCTCATGCATGTAATCCTTGCACTCCGGGAGGCCAAGGCAGGTAGATAGTTTGAGCTCTCAGGTTTAAGACCAGCCTGAACAAAAAGCAAAACCCTCGTGTCTACTAAAACATAGAAAAAGGGAGGCAAGCGGATCGTTTGAGTCCAAGCGTTGGAGGTTGCTGTGAGCTATGATGCTATAGAATTCTACCCAGGGTGACAGCTTGAGACTCAGCCTCCAGAAAAAAAAAAAAAAATCAATTAGATTCCAACAACTAGAATAATTAAGTACAATTCATAATACTGTTGATGGTAATAGTGGACTATCACTAAAATATCAAATTTCAAGTAACAAATCATACAATTTTAATGTAAAACTGCATATAGCATTGAGAACTGGTCTGCATCTTCTCTTCTCGATACTTCAGCCCTTAAAACATACAGCAACCATGATTCTCACCTGCTGCCATTTCTGCTGGAGGTACGTATCTTTGACTGAGTATAGATACTTGTTCATTTGGTCAAGAACTCCCTGATAATAGACCATAGCAGAGTCATAGTTTCCCAGCAAGGCATATTCACGAGCCAATTTTACATTCTCACTAATCATAAGAAGACTCATGCTCAATTGCAGGCTGAAGAAAAAAAAAGAGAAAGAAACATTTTCATGTTACACATTTCTTAAAAATAAGTTCCCAAGGTCTTTTTAGTAGTATACTTTCTAGTAGTATAGTTCCCTCAGGAAGCTCACAATCACACACACCTCACCTTCCACCTCTGTGCATTTGTCCCTGCTATTTCCACTCCTTCAGAGATACACCTTAGTTCCCACATCCACACCCTGCCCTGTCTGTCAAAGCCTCGCTCAGATAGCAGATATTCAGTATGTCCACCCCTTGAACGCCTCGGTTCAAATATAAACTCTTCCTCCTGTAAAGCCCCCTAACACTTTACTGTGATTTTCATCTCAAAGTACTTGTCTACTTTCAATTACAGTATATATAATTATGGTATATATATATATGAATGACATATTTTAGTAATGTCTTATTTGTCCTAGACTAAGATCTCTGAGAGCAGGATTTGCATCTCAAAGGTTATCAGACTGTAACCTCAGTACATGACACACAAGTGTTATTAAACACCAGCACAACAAATACTGAATGTTAGATATGTTTTTGGAGCCAGAAAGCATATGTATTTTGAAATCAGAAAAATCTCGATTTGAACTGTAATTCTAATATCTTGTTCAAATCCCTTAACTTTATTCTAAGTCTCAGTTTTTAAACCTGTAAAATTAGGATAGTTACTACTTATAAGAATTGTACCCAGGAAGAATAAACGACTGTCTTTTTTTAAAAGATAGGACTTTCTCCATTGCCCAGGCAGGAGCTCAGTGGCATGATCACAGCCTCCAACTCCTAGGCTCAAGTGATCTTCCTACCTCAGCTTCTCACGTAGCTGTGACTATAGGTGAGCACCAGCACGCCCAGCTAATTTTTAAATTTTTTGGAGGACAGGGTCTTGCTATGTTGCCCAGGTTGGTCTTGAACTCCTGGCCTCAAATAATCCTCCTGCCTTGGCCTCCCAATGCATTGGGATTACAGGCATAAGCCAGTAAATGACTATTTAAAGTACCTAGTATAAACTTGGCGCCTGTAGCTTAGCAGCTAGGGCACCAACCACATATCTAGAGCTGGCAGGCTTGAACTCGGCCCAGGGCCTGCCAAACAATAATGACAACTACAACAACAACAACAAAACAAAATAGCCAGGTGTTGTGACAAGCACCTGTAGTCCTAGCTACTTGGGAGGCTGAGCCAAGAGAATCACTTAAGCCCAAGAATATGAGGTTGCTGTGAGCTATAACACCATATCATTCCACGGAGGGTGACATAGTGAGATTCTGTCTCAAAAAAAAAAGTACCTAGTGTAATACTTAGCAAAGAGTAGGTCTTCAATAAATGCTAAATGCTTCTTCTCTGAAACATCCTACATAAAAGAACCTCACCCAATCTTTGCATTTTATTAGGATATAGATATGTGGACATGGATTTAAGCTTTAAAAATTAGGTACCTAATATTTGCTTTGTTAATGCTGACACTGATTACTATTATTTATTAACTATAAACAGCATGAAGTTCAAAGTTGGAAAGATTGGTGTGCTTTTGAGAAGGCAATAATTTCAATCAGGAATGTGGCTATGGGAATAAAAATTAGCAAATCTGAAACACAGTGGTAAAATAATTGTTAAAATTGCTTATGAATTCACTTTATGGAGAAAAAAATAAGGTTTCAAGCCTAGGGAACTAAAAAGCAATCACAAAAGATCACAGGAAGGCAGAGAAGATATATAAGCATGAAGGAAGCAAGATTATTTTTGACTGAGTAGGAGTCAGTGGGGTATCCAAATAAGTGTATTTCATGGTACTGCAAAGCTAATTTTCTAGCTGTGTCCGTTCTGACCTTCACTGCCCTGGCCAACCTTTGCTCACTTTAGCCCCCTTGCCACAGAGGACAGAAAACCAGCAGTGGTAGCCTAGTAACAGAGACAGCAGGGTACCTCAGGACAAACCTAGGCCTGGACAGGTTTGGGAGAGCTGGGGAGCTGATAAAAAAACAGAAGTCACCACAGCAGCTTTTAATTTAAGAGTAGTCTCTTTCTGCCACTCTTCCATTTGCCTTACACTAGATGATGACAACTGAGTAAGACAGGTCTTAGGAAGAGCAGCTTCCTGAGAGTTGCCCTGAAGGGCAAGACTAGGGCAGTATCAACACGAGGAGGAATGGCTGAACACCTCTGCGGAGACTCACCACGCCCCACCAACCACCACGAGAGAGAAAACACAATCGAGTAAGCCATCAACTCAGAAAGCTAGGGAAAAACTACAGAGCAGACCAAAAAATACGAGAAGAGAAAAAAGGACCAAATTTAAATAAAAACAAGCAAGTCAAAAAGAAAATCTCAAAAAGCTAGAAAAGATTAATAAAACCAAAATCTGGGTCTTTGAAAAAAATCAAGAAACAAATTTTTACCAACTGACCAAGAGGAGAAAAAGGGATGTGTAAATAAACAAAATACAGAGTGAAAAAAAGAAAATGACTCGACAGATCTGAGATGAAAGAAAACAAAAAACTTTTTTTCCTTTGTTTTTCTCTTGTAGTCTAAAAAACAGAAAATATACCACATATACACAAATTTGGCACAAATTTTGTGCCAAAAAAACTCGGCTTATACTCAAGTATATACGGTAATAAAAGACTTCCCACTGTAAAAAGCTCTAGGTCTAGAGGATTTTTATAGATGGGTATTTTGTTGTTTTTTTGACCAAACTACTTGTTTTTGTTTTTTTGTAGAGACAAGGTCTTCCTATTGCCCAGGCTGGTCTGGAACTCCTGGCCTCCAGCAATCCTCCTGCTTTGGTCTTCTAATTTCTTTGGATTACAAGCGAGAGCCACTGCATCAGACACAGCTTTTAGCAAACGGTCAGTACAAAACAACTTGTTACAATCACATAAAAGGTGATCCAGAAAATAAGAGAAAAGCTGATCAACTCTTTTATGAGGCAGGGATCATAACTGAAACTGAATAAGAACAACACAAGCCCCATTTTACTTACAAATATGGAAATCTTTGGGGGTTTTTTGAGACAGAGTCTCACTTGTCACCTTTGGTAGTGTGCCATGGTGTCACAACTCATAGCAACTTCAAACTCTCGGGCTCAAGCAATTCTCTTGTCTCAGCCTCCTGAGTAGCTGGGACTATAGGTGCCCACCACAATGCCTGGCTATTGTTAGAGACGGGTCTTGCTCTGGTCTCGACTCTGTAAGCTCAGGCAATCTAGTGTGAACCACCACACCCGACCTCAAATATGAAGATGTTAAATAAAGCATTAGCTTACCTATAATGCATGAAAACACACACACACACAACCCACTATGATCAAGAAAGGTTTATCCCAGGAATGCAAGGATGATTTAAGAGTAGAAAATCTATCATTTTAATTCCTCACACTAATGGACAAAACTACTTCATACAAAAAGGGGTAAGCAGCCAGGTGCAGCGTCATGCCTGCAATTCTAGCACTCTGGGAGGACGAGGTGGGCAGATTGCTTGAGCTCAGGAATTCGAGACCATCCTGAGCAAGAAAAAGACTGCCTTTCTACTAAAAATAGGAAAACTAGCCAGGCATCACAGCAGGCACCTGTAGTCTCAACTATTTGAGAGGCTGAGGCAACAGGATCACTTGAGCCCAAGAGACTGAAGTTGCTATGAGCTATCATGATGCCACGCACTCTACCCAGGGTGACAGAGACTCTGTCTCGAAAAGATACATAAATACATACATACATATATACATACATACATAAAGGGTAAGGAGTACCAAGGGCAATTCACAAAAAAGAAAAACCCAAATGGCTAATAATTACAGAAACTAATAAGAGATGAATACAAACTTGAGCAATGACAGACCTTTTTTATTTACCAGATTCAAAATAAAATTAGTTAAGCCCAATAATACTAAGTGTTGGTAAGCTTTTAAGAAAAAGGAAAACCGGGCAGCACCCATTGCTCAGTGGTTAGGGTGCTGGCCACACACACTGAGGCTGGCTGTTCGAACCCAGCCCGGGCCAGCTAAACAATGACAACTACAACAAAAACAAAAAAGGTAGCCAGGCATTGTGGTGGGTGCCTGTAGTCCCAGATACTTGGGAGGGTGAGGCAAGAGAATCGCTTGAGCCCAAGAGTTTAAGGTTGCTGTGAACTGTGACACCATAGCACGCTACCCAGGATGACAGCTTGAGAATCTGTCTCAAAAAATAAGGGGAGGGGGCAGAACCAGTGGCTCAGTGAGTAGGGCGCTGGCCCCATATACTGAGGGTGGTGGGTTCAAACCCGGCTACAGCCGAAATACAACAACAACAACAAAAAACAGTCAGGCATTATGGCAGGTGCCTGTAGCCCCAGCTACTCGGGAGGCTGAGGCAACAGACTCACCTAAGCCCAAAAGCTGAAGATGCCGCGAGCTGTGATGCCACAGAACTCTACCGAGGGCAACAAAGTGAGACTCTGTCTCTAAAAAAATAAAGGAAAACCTTACATGCAAGTTATAGGCACAAACTGGCATAGACATGGTAGAAAGCAATCTGACAGTACTTAGGGAAATTGTGTATGCATATACCCTATGTTCCTGCAATCCTTTTCTAAATATTCTAGAGAAAGTTTTATATACACCCATAAAGGGACTTGTCTGGGGATGTTAAAGACAAATCTGTTTGAGAAATCCAGGAGTTGGAGCCAATCTAATTCTTCCCTGCTAGAGGAATGTGGTGGATATAAACTAGGAATACCACACAGCAGAGAGAAACAATGAACAAAATTCATAAATAGCAATATGGACAGATCATCAAAATCTAGCAAGAGGTAAAAATAAATCTCAGACACAGAACAGAATCTAAATCCCAATAACATTATATAAATAAATACGTATGTTACATAAAACATGTTTTTTAAAGAATATATATTTACACACATCCAAAAACATATATTAAGTATATCAGAAGAGTTTATGGAGGTGAAGAGGACAACATGAGTCAAGGAACTGGATGAAGGGCAGAGGAGAACCAAAAGCTAAAATACAATTAAAGGACCTTGTATCTGTGGATAATTGCAGTGAGTCTCTAAGATAGTTCTCAATGACCTCTGCCTCCTCGACCCATACTCTTGAGTAATTACCTTCCCTTCAATGTGTGTTTGTAACAAATAATGGAATGTCATTTCTGAGATTAGTCTGTTATTTCCATCTTTCTCACTCTTACAGGCCCACTCAAAGAGAAGCCAGCTACCACGTAGTGAGCTGCCCTGTGCAGAGGCTCACACAGCAAAAATGCGGGAAGCCCCAGGCCAACAACCAGTGAGGAACTGAGTCCTGCCAATAACCATTGAGTGAGCTTGGAAGTTGAGCCTTAAAATGACAGCACCGCAGCCGATACCTTGATTACAGCTTTCGAAGACCTTCAGTCTAAGACACTCAACTAGGCATGCCCAGATCCCTGACACAAAGAAACTGAGATAATAAATATCTGCTGTTTTAAGCCACCAAATTCTTGGGTAATTTGTTATGAAGCAATCCAGCTGTGAAATGAGATCTCTGAGTAACTCAAGACTGGACATCTGAGGTCCAAAAGAAAAGAAGTTAAGATCCCATGACCTAAGTAGTGACTACCTGGATTCATGACCACTGATAATATTCCATCTTTAACAAAAGCTTCAGGGCCAGGGATGGTGGCTCTCTGTTATTTACTGACAGATCCCCAGGACCTAGAATCATGCTGGCATACAGGAGATTTTAGTAAATCTTTAAATGAATAAATGAATGAATACTGTCAGGTTTTGCTTCAACTACCAAGAATTTCTGACCTTTGTCTAGTTCCTAACCCTCAGCACACTCACATTCCTTGATCCTCAACTCATCCTTACCAAACTGAGATTACAGCTTAATTCCTTTGTGATTACTTGTGCCCTGAAGCCAGCCATGCCTTATTAGTGACACCTAGTCTAGGCAAGGTTAGAAGAATATCACTGGGGCCAACTGCTGAAAGAACATAGTTGATTTGAATCAGCTTGATATCAAGTCTCTCTTTTCCTTAATAAACTCCCTCCAGATTTGTCTTTCCTTTCTCCCACTAAGAAAACCTAAATTAATTACTTACATATAGGTTGTCCTTAATTCTCTCTTTTTATTTGAGGGCCATGGTTAATTGGCCCAAAACTCATGTAAGTCACTCCAGGCTTTCTTTCAAGGTTCTGTGTTTTAAACTTTTCTTTCTCATCAGAAAAATTCCTCAGGAGGCAACGCCCATAGCTCAGTGAGTAGGGTGCCAGCCACATACACCAAGGCTGGCGTGTTCCAACCTAGCCCAGGCCAAATGCAACAACAATGACAACTGCAACAACAACAAAAAAAGCCAGGTGTTGTGGCGGGTGCCTGTAGTCCCAGCTACTAGGGAGGCTGAGGCAAGCGAATTACTTAAGCCTAAGAGTTGGAGGTTGCTGTGACGCCACGGGACTATACTCAGGGCGACAGATTGAGACTCTGTTTCAAAAAAAAAGAAGAAAAAAGAAAAATTTCTCAGGAGCTAAGGAATCAACATTTTCTAACAAACACAAATGTAAAGTCAAACCAAGGCCGTATTAACAAATAACCTGAAAAATCCCTGGTGATCAAAGAAACAATGTGTTTACTCAAAATAGTATCAAAACACCTTCAGTTCACTAATGTTAAACAAAAGTAATTTCCCCTATTCCTTTAGTATTGTCGAAGCTAAAACACAGTTCTCAAATGAGTAACACCACTATAAATTTATGAAATTTTCCCAATTTTCAAAAATGTATCCTTAGGCTGTGCGTCCGTAACTCAGTAGTTAGGGCACCAGCCACATATTGTGGGGCTGGCGGGTTTGAACTTGGCCTGGGCCTGCTAAACAAAAAAAAAAAAATAGCTGGGTGTTGCAGTGGGTGCCTGTAGTCTGAGGCAAGAGAATCACTTGAGCCCAAGAGTTTGAGGTTGCTGTGAGCTATGATGTCACAGCACTCTACCAAGGGTGACAAAGTAAGACTTTGTCTCAATTAAAAAAAAAAAGTATCCTTAGCATTGCTAAAATTATACTGCAAAGGACAGAAACTGGGTCTACCTAGTACAATAACTGGCAATATTTAAAAAAAATGACTCTATTTAGAAAAAAGCTAATAACCCAAATTTTAACTATAACTTTTTACAGTTACTATGAACTAAAAACATTAGTTATTAATAGAACACTTATGAAAGTGAGATTGCCCCCCAATTCAGGCTCTTGCTTACATAGATTATTAAACAAAAAAATAACCACAGACTATGCCTGCTTCATCTCATAGCAAGTTTTTCCTTTACATTATTGTAATAGGACCATCATTTTCCTTACAAGGCTTGAGTAGGTACAACTTTGCTAACGACTAAATTTATTTAAATGGAGTAAGAGGCATTGGGGAATTGCAAGTAACAGAGTCAAAATTTTTTAATATTGGTAGCACCTGTAGCTCAGTGGGTAGGGCACCGGCCATATACATCAAGGCTGGTGGTTCAAGCCCAGCCTGGGTCAGCTAAACAACAATGACAACTGCAACAAAAAATATCTGGGCATTGTGGCGGACACCTGTAGTCCCAGCTACTTGGGAGACTGAGGCAAGAGAATCGCTTAAGCCCAAGAGTTTGAGGTTGCTGTGAAGTACAGCACTCTACCAAGGGTGATATAGTGAGACTCTGTCTCAAAAAAAAAAAAAAAAAAAAAAATTATGGGGCGGCACCTGTGGCTCAACGGAGTAGGGCACTGGCCCCATATGCCAGAGGTGGCAGGTTCAAACTCAGCCCCGGCCAAAAACTGCAAAAAAAAAAATTTATTTTTAATGCTAAAAACTCCATTTTACAGGAAATTTTCTAGCAAACAATATATATGCAATGCAGTTAGTGTCTGCACAAAGAAACTAAAAGTGTTCTTCTCTTCTAGGATTAGGAAAAAGAAGTGACCAAAGAAACTAAAAAACAACAGGTTAACAGATCCAAATATTTGAGTCTAAGATTCTTACACTCTTTCCAAACAACAAATATGGGGACCTCTCTATTCCACACCTAAAAAAAGATAGCTTATCCATGTGATTTTTAAAAAAATTTTAGGCTGAGTTCCTAAAATTGTAGGTTGTAGTTCCTAAAAACTGCAGTGTCATGCAGTTTTTACCAACTCATGCATAGGTAATTTATTAAAAAAAAATTTAGTATGCCAACTGAGTTGCACGGAACTGCATTATAGACAAAAATAAGAATTAGATCTTGAAATCCTTGATTACTAAAAGGAATATCATTTGATTCTAAGTTCTTTTTTCTTTGTTTGCTAATTGGAGAGAAGCATGGAATATTATCAAAGCATAGACTAAAAATCTGCATCAATGTTGAAAGCCTGAAAATGTCTTAAAAATATTTATCTGCCAAATTTCTAAAAAAAAAAAAGATCATGAAACTCAATCATGCACTTTAGTGAACCAAGTGTGTGTGACTTTAAAAGTGGCAAAACACTGGTAAGCAATTTTCAAGATGTTCATCTCTTGGATATAAAAGAAATCATATGCTAATATATATCAGTCACTGATGATTATGAATAAGCATAATAAATGAGTGACCCATGACCAATTATAGCATGGCATATATTTTTCTTACCTATATAATCATCATGTGATAAATACTGAAGTACAAGAAAGTTATTTTTAAAAAAGCACTACCAACACCACCACCACCAAAAAAAACCTTTTCAGAAAAAAAATATATACATACAAATTCCCCTATATACCGAGGATGCAAAAAAAAATTTATACATATTTTAAGTGATCTTGTTGGGAGTTAAATTGATCATTCCCAAGAAGTACATGAATTGCAGGTAGCATGTCTAGCTACACTTGATGGATAAGAGCACCTTCAATTTGACTCGGAACCTTATAGCTCAGCAGCTAGGGCACCAGCTACCCACACTGGAGCTGGTGGGTTCAAATCCAGCCCAGGCCTGCCAGACAACAATAACAATTACAACCAAAAAATACCCAGGCGTTGTGCTGGGTGCCTGTAGTCCAGCTACTTGGGAAGCCGAGGCAACAGAATCACTTAAGCCCAAGAGTTTGAGGTTGCTGTGACATAGTGAGACTGTCTCAAAAAAAAAAAAAGAGTACGTTCAATTTAACTTTTAAAAGTAATACATAGGTAAAAGCTCTTAAAATGTGTGTACATTTTTTTGGCAACCTCTTTATGTATTTAGTAAACATTCTTTTAGTTCACCCTAAACAAAACAAATCAGTAAGTACAGTAATTTAAAAGCCATATCCAAGCCCTATCAATAAACACTACAAGTAAAATCTATTTAGCATGTTATCAACATTGACCATATTGATGTGATAATGCTGTATTTTTAAACAGTCAAGTTGCTAAAAAAAAAAAAAAGTTGTAAACAGAAATCCAACAATGTTGGTAATACACTAAATTCTACAAGATTCTGTAATCCTCAATATATGTCAGAATTGTGATAATGTTTCAAAATGAGCTGCAGAATCCTTCCTAGAATACAGAGTATGCCTACTACTGAATCTATAAAATATAAAAGTTTCTTAAATAACCAAGACCAGAAAGAAGCTTTATATAGCTTTTCATAGTCTAGGAATGCTGTAAAGTTGATTAGCGCTGCTTTTTTTTTTTTTTTTTTTTTTTTTTAAGGTATGTTACAGGCCACAAGTTGTTAACACAAAACAAAGAGTTTTGCTCCTATTTCTTGGTATAAGAACTCACTGATTACAAAAACCATCTCCTTTGTAAAAGGAAATAGGGCTACATATTGAGACATTTAGAATTGTATAAACATTACAAGACTCTTTCTTGACACCTAAGTTGACTATCATTGTGACTAAATACCAAAGATCTATCCCACACATTCTAAAACATCGGGAATAGTTTTCAGCGATAACTAAAGGTCTGGTTTCAAAGAAATCATAAATTAGTGCTTACAAGAGAAAAAGCTGTTGGAAGTCAGTAACTATAGGAAGCACTTCGCAGTTAAAAAAAGAAACTACTTTTGATTAAATAAGGTTTTGAGATTATCCTTTGTAAGACTTAAGGATCCACGTTTACCTCTTTGTCATTTTATATGTATAGAACAATTATTTCGAGGATTAAGTTTCTAAAAGGTACCAACTCTAAACAAAAAGGGCCATAAACCTCCCAGGGGACGCCCAGCTCTAGAATAAATAAAAAAATAACATACCCAACAATATCCCACCAACCTAACAAGACTGTAAGAAAGCAAGATGCATCCCAACGTCATAACTTTTCCTGGTTTATCAAGGGTGAGGGCTTAGAGGTGAGGGTGGGGTGGGCGTGGGTGGATTCGAGAAGGTACCAGTCAAAAAAGCAAACAACTAAAACACGTTTTTTTCGGCCGGTGACTTTGATGGGATCCACAGGAGCCCCTGAACAATTCCTGGCTGGACAGGATTCCTCAGGTAGGCGGAATGTCGCCTGAGCCACAGGTGTCAGGGACAACAGCAAGGATCTAAGACCCCGGCGCACGCACGGGCAGGCTTACCGCAGGGTGCCCAGCGGGCTCTTACTGCAAAGCCAGCCCCGAGTCACAGGACCCGGGGTGCCAGAGGAGCGCGAGAGCACTCACCTGGGGCGGCCCAGGCTCCTCGGGAAAGCGTCCACAGCCAGGTGCAGAGGAAGGGCCGAGAGGGGCTCCTGCTAGCGAGGAAGGAGGGGCTCGGCCCAGCCCCAACCACCCCGCTTTCCGCTCACGGATCACTTCTGCCCAGTCAACCGTCGCCAGCCCCGGGTCCTCCTTCTGTTTGCCGAGAATTTGAAGGCAAACCCGCCAGGGTCACTTCCGGTGCTGGGGGCAGCTAGGGCGACTCCGGCGCACGCGGGGCGACGCCCCGGGAGCGAGGACGCCAGGCGGCGTGCGCGCGCCGGACGGGACGGGCGGGGTGGGGGTGTGGCCGGGCTCTGGAGCGCGCCTGCGCAGTTTATCGCCGCCTCCGCGCGGCGGCCAGCAGAAATTAGGAATGGTGTTGACCCGAAGCGGTACTGCCTCAGTACCTCAGTATCTTTTTAGAGTGCTTGCTCACTTTCCCTCCCATTTGGTTTTTGACCACACTCCACAGAGATTAGGAGGTCAGAGTGGCTATTATACAGATGAGTGTCAAGGATCAAGCAATTCGTTTATGACAAATCCTGTTTTAGAACCTCGTACTGTACTCAGAATTCATCGGGAGGACTCTATGTCATGACACAATGGGATAAAATAGGGAAGGTGGAAGCAAAGGTCTTCGGTCACGCTGCGGGTGGAATTTTATTTTCTTGTATATTTTTGGTCACCCTTTTAATATAAGCGGAAAAGGACGGTTAGGATGTTTCAGGATTTACGGGTATGTACTACACTGTGTTACTGGCTGTGCTTCCTCTGGTCTCTCCACCTAAGAGGCAGTTTTTCCCACAGGTTTAGGCCTGTAATCCTAACCCCTTGGGAGGCCGAGGTGGGAGGAGCCGTTGAGGCCAGGAGTTTGAAATCAGCTTGGTCAAGCAAGACCCTATCTGTGCAAAAAGCCCCCTCCAAGCCACCCCAGTGTAGTGTTGCAGAACTGTAGTCCAAGCCACTCAAGAGGCTGAGCCAGAAGGATCTCTTAAGTCGAGGAGTTAACAGTCTGCAGTGAGCTAACGATGACACCACTGCTCTCTAGCCTGGGCAACAGAGCGAGTGAGAGCCTGTCTCTTAAAAAATAAATAAAACAAATATTTTAAAAATACACATTTTCCTTCAGGAAAGCATGGTAATTACAATTCTAACATTAAAGTATCCCAGTAATTTAATAAATATAGACAAAGCAATTCATCCTGGCACAGTGGCTCTCTACAAAAAAAAAAAAAAAATATATATATATATATATATATCTATATATATATATATATATTGTTTTAAAATTAGCCAGAGATGGTGCCTGTAGTACCAGCCACCCAGGAGGCTGAGGTAGAAAAAAGATAAAGGTTAAATTTATTAATTAGATGATTAATCTGTACTTCCTAGAATTTATTTCAAAAAGATATAATAAATATAATCTTGATACCTTCAAACTATATTTAGAGTCAAAATTAATTGTGCCTTATTAAACTAGAGTTTGAGGACATACCTGGGAAAAGCACAAACAATAAAAGCACGTATGACCTGTGCCCTCCAAAAGTCTTGGGAAGTCAGTATTTAAAGAGAGGCAGGTAGACAGTGAGGCAAATGGTTGCATTCTTGTGAGGCTCTAATTAATGCTCAATAAATCTATGTTTTACATAAGATAAGGTGAACATTTGAAGAAGAGGAAGTAGAGAAAAAAGTTGGTTATGTAGCTCTTTCAGTGTGGGCAAGGGAGTGATTGATTTCCTCTCATGCTTGTTCTGTCTGTGGAGATATGCCCACGTTGTCAGTGTGAGATTTAACAGAACTCAGGTTTACGAATTTCCTTAGGCTGTAGACCCAAGGTTGCAATTGACATGCACATGTTTTATAGGGGGCTATGTATCTGGAAAGTTTTAGGGCTTATAACAAATTTCCTTATAAATAGTGAGGACAGCGATGTGGAGAAGCATAAGACCATTTGTCATTGTGGGAGCCTGGCCTCTATGTAACATTATGACACTGGGTTTTGAAATCACTACCATCTGATAAAGGATGGCAGTGTTGCATGACTCAATTTCCAGGCTTAACTCTTCCCATGGCATAATGAGTTTGGGGGTCCTAAGATTTGATTTTCCTTCATAGTTTCTTGTGCTCTGTTACAATAGAGTTCACATCCACCTAGGCACAGCTATTACAATATTTTCTACTTAGTTAAGAATTTTACTGGGCAATGCCTGTGGCTCAGTGAGTAGGGTGCCAGCCCCATATACCGAGGGTGGCAGGTTCAAACCCAGCCCTGGCCCAACTGCAACAACAACAACAAATAGCCAGGTGTTATGGCAGGGCCTGTAGTCCCAGCTACTCAGGAGGCTGAGGCAAGAGAATCGCCTAAGCCCAAGAGCTGGAGGTTGCTATGAGCTGTGATGCCATGGTATACTTCCGAGGACAACAAAGTGAGACCGTCTCTAAAAAAATTTTTATAAGACTTTAGGCTCAGCGCCCATAGCCCAGTAATTATGGTGCCGGCCACATACATCAGGGCTGGAGGGTTCAAATCTGGCCCAGGCCTGCTAAAACAATGACAACTACACACACACACACAAAAAAAAAGCACATTGTGCTGGGCATCTGTGGTACCAGCTATGTGGGAGGCTGAGGCAAGAGATCACGTAAGCCCAAGAGTATAAAGTTGCTGTGAGCTGCGATGGCACAGCACTCTACCGAGGGCGACACAGTGAGACTCTGTCTCAAAAAAAACCCCCAAAACTTTAAGCCTCAGGAAACATTCTATTTTGTTGACCATTATATACTCAGCACCAAACACTAGTACACAGTAAGTGCTCAATAAGTATTTGCTGGCTGAATGGATACATTTCTCTTGAATTGCTTTTATTATTTTAGAGATGAGGTCTTGCTCTGTCACCCAGGCTGTAATGTAACGGCAAGATCATGGCCACTTGACCCTAGGCTCATGTCATACTCTTGCCTCAGCCTCCCAAGTACATGGACAACAGGTAGGAGCCACTGTGCCCAGCCCTTAATCTTCATCTTTTATGTGAATGCAAAGATATGCTAACTTATAAAGCCAATTTACAGTTTAACAACTTATAAAAGGGCACAAAAGGGCACAGCGCCAGCCACATGAACCAAAGCCGGCAGGTTTAAACCCGGCCCAGGCCAGTGAAAACAACAATTGCAACAAAAAAAAAGCCATGCAGGTTTAAACCCAGCCCAGGCAAGCTAAAACAATGACAATTGCAACAAAGGAAAAGCCGGGTGTTGTGGTGGGTGCCTGTAGTTCCAGCTACTTGGGAGGCTGAGGGAAGAGAATCGCTTAAGCCCAAGAGTTTGAGGTTGCTGTGAGCTGTGATGCCACAGCACTCTACTGAGGATGACATAGTGAGACTTCAGGAGAATGGACACTGGGAAACAAGAGCTACCTCTGCCTTTAGTCAACATGTGAGGAGCTAGGCATTCATGAAAATCTTTCTTTCTGCCACAGAACAAATTTAACCCCTCCACAACCCAAAGTTCCATCCAGAGTCTGAATCTAGCAAAATGTTCAGAATCTGGGTATCTCTGCTACTAAAACAAAGAAGGAAAGACCAGATACTGGGGACAGTAACTGTTCATGCTTCAAACATACATTTGGCAATCTCCCTCTACCCTTTACATATATAAGCAGATGTATGTATGTGTTTGCACATGTGTGAGTGTGTGTGGTGGGCGGGGTTGGCACAACATAGTCACAATTTTGGGCATGCCAAATGTGGTCCACAAAGCAGCAAAATAAATCAAAGGAATAGCGCAATTTGTGTCAGCTATACAATGGTCTTGTGTAAGCCAAAAACAAATTTACACGGGAGTACATAAATGGAGATAAACAGAAACTTAATGATAGTAATGCTTGGAAACAGGGAGAAACATTTAGTATTTGTCCATCCCTATGAAGTTGAGATGAAATTAAAACATCAATATGTACATTTTATCTAGTAAGAATTTCATATGATAAAGGATTGCAAATAAAGGAAAACATTAACCAACAACTTCACATTTTAAAAATTATAAACAAGACCAGCATAGTAGCTGATGCTTGTAATACCAGCACTATAGGAGGCTCCGTGCCCGTAGCTCAAGCAGCTAGGGTGCTAGCCACATACACCAGAGCTGGCGGGTTCAAATCCAGCCTGGGCCCGCCAAACAATGACTACTACAACCAAAAAAAAAAAGGCCAGGCGTTGTGGCAGGCGCCTGTGGCCCCAGCTACTTGGTAGGCGGAGGCAAGAGAATCGCTTAAGCCCAAAAGTATGAGGTTGCTGTGAGCTGTGACATCACAGCACTTCACCCAGGGTAACAGCTTGAGACTGTCTCAGAAAAAAAGAAAGTAAATAATTATAAACTGTACTCAAATGATATTAAATATAGAATTTAATAATTAAAAATTTTTAAACCTATAATCTGAAGGAAGCCTTTAACACAAAAAATTTGTTATATTGGACAAAATGAAAACATTTAAATAGGGTGGCTCCTGTGGCTTAGTGGGTAGGGCACTGGCCCCATATATGAAGGGTGGCGGGTTCAAACCCAGCCCTGGCCAACTGCAACAAAAAAATAGCCGGGCGTTGTGGTGAGGGCCTGTAGTCCCAGCTACTCAGGAGGCTGAGGCAAAGGAATTGCCTAAGCCCAGGAGTTGGAGGTTGCTGTTAGCTGTGATGCCATAAAACTCTACCGAAGGCAATAAAGTGAAACTCTGTCTCTAAAAAAAAAAACATTTAAATGGTGACTCCGCACCTGCAGCTCAAGTGGCTAAGGCGCCAGCCACATACACCAGAGCTGGTGTGTTCGAATCCAGCCCAGGCCCGTGCCAAACAACAATGACAACTATAACCAAAAAATAGCCGGCGTTGTGGCAGGTGCCTATAGTCCCAGCTACTTCAGAGGCTGAGGCAAGAGAATCTTTTAAGCCTAAGAGTTTGAGGTTGCTGTGAAGAGTGATGCCATAGCACTCTAGCCAGGCAGCTTGAGACTCTGTCTCCAAAAAACAAAACAAAACAAAACAAAACCTATTTATTTATTTATTTGCAGTTTTTGGCCAGGGCTGGGTTTGAACCCACCACCTCTGGCATAGGGGACCGGTGCCCTACCGCTTTGAGCCATAGGCGCTGCCCAACAAAACCCATTTAAATAGAAATATCTGACGATACATTTGGTTTGCCTTAAAATATATTATTAATGATAGTACCTACTTAGGTTAATTCCAAAGCATTAAAATTTGTTTTTGAGACAGCCTCAAGCTGTCTATTGTGTATACGTATATACACAATACCCTGGGTAGAGTGATGCATCACAGCTCACAGCAACCTCCAACTCCTGGGCTCAAGCGATTCTCCTGCCTCCGCCTCCCAAGTAGCTGGGACTACAGGTGCCTGCCACAACACCTGGCTATTTTTTGGTTGCAAAAAATCATCGTCATTGTTGTTTGGCTGGCCCAGGCTAGATTCAAACCTGCCAGCTCAACTGTATGTGGCTGGCACCTTAGCTGCTTGAGCCACAGGCACCAAGCCCCAAAGCATTTATTTTATAATATTTTTTTTTTTTGAGACAGAGCCTCAAGCTGTCGCCCGGGGTAGAGTGCTATGGCATCACAGCTCACAGCAACCACCAACTCCTGGGCTTAAGCGATTCTCCGGCCTCCACCTCCCATGTAGCTGGGACTACAGGTGCCTGCCACAACGCCCAACTATTTTTCGGTTGCAGTCGTTGTTGTTTGACGGGCCCAGGCTGGATTCGAACCCGCCAGCTCAGGTGTATGTGGCTGGTGCCTTAAGCGCTTAAGCCACAGGCGCCGAGCCAAAGCATGAAATTTTTAATCATAAATTCTCTTAAAGAAAAAAAAAAACATTAAAATAAACTTTTGAATTAAAAATGGACATAGTAAAGCAACTTAAAAGTTAGCTTTTCACACTTAATTGAAAGGTTTGAATTTTGCTTTTTTTATTATCCCAGCAAACATTACACTAGAGAAAATGATTGGAAATATACAAATAGATTAATGAAAAACACAGGCTGATTATTCAGATCTATTACATTCAGAAGTATGCAAAACAATTTAATTATATTGCAAAGCTATAATTCCTTTTCTAACAAAGCATGATTTTATAAAACTATAGTGTTGCCATTGATTCAATTTTAATACAAAATACATATATACACAATACAATATAAAAGTAAACTGTGTAGCGCCTTTCACAAAAGGATATATTAAGGCATTTTACAAATATAACAGTATGTTGACCCAAATTACTTTTGCTTTAGATTAAAATGAATAGGCTAAATGTTTCGCTTTAAATATCAAAGAGATTTTTGTTTATTTTTGCTTATTAAAAATTTTTTTTCTAAAGTACCTTGGGTAACAGCAGCAGCAATGTCTAAAAATCCTCCCACTGTATTCACTAATTTCTAACATATTATTAAGTCAGAATAAAACATTTCCACTCACAGTTTTGTACTTTGCAACAGCAGAAGGTAATAACTTTTTAAAAAGTCAATCTCAAAGTGACTTCTTAATTATACATTCTATAGTTTCTATTACAAATAAGAAGGTAGAAAAGATACAGCAATAGGGCCTGCCTTATAGTATCAGTGGACAATACAGAACAGTATCTACAATAACATAATTATAGAACATGTTTTATAAATACTATTGATACGCACAAAAGGGGTAAGTATAAGAAAGACAGCAAGTTTTTTAATGAGTGAGAATTATTTTAAAAAGAAAACATGTAGAACCAATGTTTTCACTCCATTTCAGTTGAAAGCATCTATATTTTTTATGTTTTTGTTCTTATATTTTTGGTCAGGAAGCACCACATTTCATATGGGAAAAACTGGATATAGTTCTGGAATAAGAAAGCTAATAAGTATATCTGAACTATTAAAATTACAGATACCAAAGGCTTACAGATACTGCTTCAGATAAATACAGAAGGCTTCTACTGTCAGAGGAAATTCTAAAAGAATACAAAATTTGTAGTGTCTGTTACATTTGACAATAGCGGCAATACAGATTTTGTGGGAAGGGAGAGTGGAGGAGGCAGCACCTTAGTTTTCCTACAACATAAATGTAACAAAGTTATTCTCTACTGTATTGCACCATAGTCCAGAAATAAAACAACTAAATGAAATTTAAATAAATCTGACTGCAAAAGTCCAAAGAGCAAGACCGATAGCTTATGTAACAAGCTAAAAATTCTTGAACTAATTACTTTGTTTTGCATAGGATTTTATGGGACTAATCAAATATTCCATGAAGTGAAGACTGCCATCTCACAACAATGCACTTTTTACAGTTCTCTTAGAAATCCTTCAGAAACTTTTCTGTATGTGTAATGAGCCAAAATGTGCCCTCAAAATGGTGTTGGTGTATTTAAAACACCTTAGTGTTGTCCCAGCAAGAGAGGGGCATTTGTAAGCACACTTTATCACATGCTATATGCCTTTTTCATCACAAATTATCAGTGTTTATATAAAATATGCTATTCTGAGTATTAATCAGTAAATTAAAAGCAAAGTTCTTAGGTTAATAAAACGATTTTCTTGTAGTGTAGGATACAGGTCCTTAACCTAGAGCCTGTGGCAGATCTCAACATACCCAGAATCCCCTGAAATAGCATGCAACATTTTACGTCTGTGTGTTGGTGTGCATTTCTTTTTTCCTGGAAAGAGAGTCCCCAGCTTTCATCAGACTCTCAAAAGAACCAGTGACCCCCAAAATCCTATGAAAACACGGCAGTGGTTTTGAAGCTGAACTGAGAGGGCCCCATTTCTAGAAAGGTGGTAAATGTGAGTGAATATTCTTAGCCCCTCCCATTCAGCTGAACAGCTCTACCTTTAATTTTACTATATATATGGTTTCCAATTAGCTTTTATATGAAGAAAGTTAAAAGTCTGAAAATCACTGAAATTACACCTCTTATTCACAAATAGGTTTTGATAAATCAATTCTACGAGAAAAGGAAACAAAATAAAATACAACTTTACTATGGTCAGAATAGAGCCCTTTTCCCCTTGCTAAAATATAAGCTACATGTGTTTTGGTTTGAAACCATATAAGTCTTCTTTAGAACTTCAGCATTACATGTAATAGATATGTTGAAAAACATATTATTTGACTTCAAATAAGTCAAGAGGACTTGAATTTTCTACTAAAACCACGATACAGCTTTTTCTAATTACTTGTGTCCATCTCAAGAGTTAATTTTTCCATTAATTAATCTGTCCTTAGGTAAAATATTGCCAAATAGACAGATTTTCCATTGCCAATAACAATCTATATATGCAACACTGTTCTGAAAGAGGAAACCATAACATTGACAATAAAATCAAAACTAGTCACTAAATAATAGAAAAAGTACCTAATGACTACCAACAAATAATTTCTAATCTAAGTTTTATATGAAACTGAAAATAATTTCTTTGCTTAGGATGGAGGGTAAACTTTTTTTTCATTTCAAAGTAAAATATGAAAGACTTTAGCTTTTAGTATTTGAAAATGTTAATTTATGGCAGCTTTGTTCCCTTTTAAAACTGGAAGCAGCATTAAAAATACCAATATGAAAACTCATTGTGCTTTGGCTTTGTTTAAAGATACTAATTCTTGAGAAATAAATGCTATAAGATTAAATATACCAACAAGGGAAGGGAAAAAATAAACTGCATTTTTTTCATTTTGATAAACATATTAACAGTGTTTCAACCTTGTATTTCTTCGTGCCAGGATGTGAATTACAAAGATTATCATTAGCTTAGGAACACATACCAAAATGATGGCTTAATTTCTCTAGCTTATTTTGTACCAAAAACAAGGTTATGGGGAGGGGGGGCTCTGTAAATACGGAGTATGTTTCATATTTGGTTAAAGCATGATAAAACTAAACTGTCTTTCAAAAAATTTCAAAAACTCTTATCTTTTAAAATTATTTAGCATATATACAAATAGATACCAAACTCCCCCGTTTATTAAACAAAGCACTATTTTTTGTTTTAAGTACTTTAAGTACTAAGAACTGACTATAATATTCAGTTCATAATTTACTTGCCGTATAACAATTTTTTTTCTAAATTACTGATTTAAAAGACTGGAATAAATTAAGATTTTAAAAGGATTTTCCATAATTTAGGAAAATAAGATATTGTACACAGAGCAAAGATACACAGCTCTGTTGCATTTGCATATTTTTCCTGTCAGAATCTCAAAAAACTTTGCATTTCAGGCCCTTTTGCAAATCCTGATTACAATTACTTACTAGTGTTGTTACACATATACTAGATCTCGATTTTTTATCTCTGAGCCTGAATGTTGATCATCTTCATCTGATTGTTGCTCGGAGCCTTGTGAATTAATGTATTCATATTCAATAGGCTTTGGATAATTATATGGGTAGCCGTTGTCATCAAAAAATCTCCGAAAGGTAAATTCATAGAAAGCATGTTCAGGATGCTTTCCGTTTTTATACCATCCGTTGAGAGTGTCATTTACATTTTCTTCCTCATTATCATCACTCCACAACTTATCAGGATCAACAGGATCAAAATTTGATGTATCTGTTGGGTGTGTGATTTTAGGAATGTATGAAGCAGACTGACGTCTGAGGTCACTAGAGAAATCGATTGTTTTAAAAAATGGATGAGCTTTTATTTCATCAGCACCATTCTTGCCTAAGCGATCTTCTGGTCCTCGGCAAAGTTTGATAATAAGATCAGAAGCTTCAGGACTCAGTTTAGCTTGTGGTGGAATGTGAAGAGATGTTTGCCAGTTGATAACCTTAAAAATTTTTAAGAAGAGATCAATCAGAAAAACAAAAAATTTCCCCCAGTGTTATAACCAAAAATCTTACTGGACTATTTGCATGGTATTTCACCTTCTATACTTTTTTTAGACAGAATCTCACTCTGTTGCCCAGGCTAGAGTGCTATGGCTTTAGTTTAGCTCACAGAAACCTCAAACTCCTGGGCTCAAACACTCTTCCCTAGTAGCTGGGACTACAGACATAAGCCATAATGCCCGGCTAATTCTTCTACTTTTAATAGAGATGGGGGCTCACTCTTGCTCAGGCTGTCTTGAACGCCTAAGCTCAAGCAATCTTCCCACCTTGGCCTCCCAGAGTGCTAGGATTACAAGTATGAACCACTGAGTCTGGCTACTTTCCATACTTCTTTTTTTTTTAAGAGACAGAGTCTTATTATGTCGCCATTGGTAGAGTGATATGGGGTCACAGCTCACAGCAACCTCAAACTTTTGGGCTTAAGCGATTCTCTTGCCTCAACCTCCCAAGTAGCTGGGAATACAGGCCACCCACCACAACACCTGGCTATTTTTGTTGTTGTTGTTGTTATTGTCGTTTGGCGTGCCTGGGCTGGGCTTGAACTTACCAGCCCTGGGATATATGGCCAGTGCCCTAACCACTGAGCTACAGGTGCCAAGCCTCCTGTCCATACTTTTAATATGTGCATGATCAATCATTACTGGTGGGAAATACAGGCAGTGCCCAAGTTACAAACATCTGCTTATGAATGGAGGGCAATAGGTAAATGTACCTGTTCCAACTTACATACAAATTCAACTTAGGAATAAACCCACAGAACCTATCTTGTTCATAACCTAGGGACTGCCTCTAACATTTTCTTCTCACCAAGCAACTTATATTCACACTATACGACTTACTGTTAACTTTTTATCTTCCCTGCTAGGGTCTTCTACCTCTAGTAGAAATGACTACGTCCACCTCTTCCAAACTGCCCCCCACTGCACCATATATCTATCATAATATTTCTTTCTTTCTTGGTTGTTTTTTTTTTTTGAGACATAGTCTCATTTCTTAGCCCTTGGTAGAGTGCTGTGGCACCATAGCTCACAGCAACCTCAACGCTTGGGCTCAAGAGATCATCTTGCCTCAGCCTCCCGAGTAGGTAGAATTACAGACACCCACCACAATGCCAGGCTATTTTTAGAGACAGAGTCTCACTCTAGCTCGGGCTAGTCTCGAACTCCTGAGCCCAAGCCATCTGCCCACCTTAGCCTCCTAGAGTGCTAGGATTATATGCGTGAGCCATTGCCTGGCCTTATCACAATATTATACCTATTGCACTATATACCTATATACGTGTATGTCTGTGTTCTTCTACTTGGGTATAAAACTCTAGTAAGGCTAAACAAGGAGGAGATTGGGAAATTGACCCCATAAAGTTGTTTATGAACTACTGGACTCACCTGCTAAACTGTACCTATATGGATCTAACCTTAAAGAACATACCAAAGACTTTGAGAATTGAACAAAGTAAGAGACCACAGCCTAGGGAGAAATCTGCTGAGCAATGAAAAGGCTTTGAAAATGAAACTGACATTGCAATAACAAGCCATAAAAGGCTGGTTGGAACTTGTGGCCTGAATTCAACCAGGTTTAATACCTGCCAAAACAAGGTCAACATTTTCCACAAGATTCGAACAGGACTCAAAGTCTCATAATACAATAATTCAAAATATGCAGGATATAATCCAAAAATGCTTGGCATACAAAGAACCAAGAAAATTTAGCTCACATAAGAAAAGACACCTAGTGTTAAGATATTATTGTAGAATTACCTGACAAAGGCTTTAGCCATATTAAAAAATGTTCCAAATAAGGGTGAAAACTTGTGAAACAAAAAAGTTTCAGCAAAGAAACTGAGGATACAAGGAAGTACCAAATGGAAATTTTAGAACAAAAAAATAACCATAATAAAAAATTCAATGGATGAGTTCAATAGTAGAATGGAGATGTCAGAGGAAAGAGTCAGTGAATTTGAAGACAGGTTGATAGAAATGATACAATCTGAATAGCACAGAAAACAAAGATTTAAAGTATAAGCAGAAAATGAGTAGTACATAAAAATATTTGCAGAAGGCTGGGCAGTGGGTTATGCCTGTAATCCCAGCACTCTGAAAGGCCAAGGTGGGCAGATCACCTAAGCTCATGAGTTTGAGACAAGCCTGAGCTAGAGTGAGACCCCATCTCTAAAAACAGCCAGGTATTGTGGTAGGCGCCTGTAGTCCCAGCTACTAGGGAGGCTGAGGCAAGAGAATCACTTGAGTCTAAAAGCAACTGCTGTGAGCTGGGACGCCACAGCACTCTAATAAAAAAAAAAAAAAAAAAAAAAAAAAAAAATTCGAAGAAGTGATGGTTGAATACTCCTCAAATCTGATGAAAGACATAAACATATAGATTCAAGATACTCAGTGAACACCAAATAGGATAAACCCCAAGAAATCCATGCTCAGATCCATACATCACAATCCATACATCACAATTGCAATACTGAAAGCTAAAGACAAAGAAAACTACTGAAAGCAGCGTGAGGAAAATGATGTACTGCTTGAGGGGGTCTGAAATACTGTGGATTTCTCATAAAATTATGGAGGACAGAAGGAGGTGGACACTTTAATTGCTACAAGAACTGAAACCTGGAATTGTGTATCTCAAGTGAAGAAAAATTAAGAGACTGTGTTGCCAACAAAACTAATCTAAAATATTTACTTAAGGAAGCTCATTCTTTAACTCTGTATTAAGATGCTCTAAGTGAAGTACTAATAAAGTACTGTGGTACAGGGACTTTGTGACAATTCGTTTGATATAGATTCTATACTTTACCTTCATTTGTGTTTCTAATGGTGTTTTTGCCAGGAAAGGAGGCTGTCCCACCAACATCTCAAAAAGAATAACACCGACACTCCACCAATCACATAACTGTGTGTATCCTAAAATAAGATATCAAAGTAAGTTATTCATAAACACTTACAAAGTGCTCAGAATACAATCAAAATTAACATTATACTAATTTATATTGTAAAATTAATACTTTTATTATAAACCTAAAAAATAAGGCATATTCAAGTATAAGTGTTGATTGGTCTACAGGCCTATTGAGATTTATGAAACAAATGTTTTACCTGTTCGTAGCAACACTTCAGGTGCAATATAATTAGGAGTCCCAACCAAAGAATGTGCTAGACATCGCTGGTGCTGGCGTGCAGCTCTCCGCTCTAGTGGCTTAAGTCTATCTCCACATCTACAGTTTGAGGGATCACCCCATTCATTACTGAAATCCATGCTATCTTGCCGTGGATGGTCACCTGCTCAGTAAAAAAATACATAAAAGAAACAAGGACAGAAGTAAACCTAGTCTGTTTAAACTTCTGATATCTTAGTTTAGGATTAACAACATTCTCCCTTGTGACAAAATAAGACACAATGTATGCCAACTCACTGATGATATTTCTTACCACCTAGAGCTTGCTTTCTGAGATATTAATAGGAAAATTTTACCCAACTAGAGCTTGCTATCTGAGGTATTAATAGGAAAATTTTACCCTAAATAAAATTAGCCTAAGATTCAATAATTTACTCAGTGTTAAATGATAACAATATTAAGTCATGAATAGACTAAGAATTTGTTATTCAGAACCATTACTACTCTAGATAAATTTTCAAGCAAATTATTGGGTTATTAAGAAATGTCTGATATGGGCTTGGTGCCCATAGCTCAGTGAGTAGGGTGCCGGCCATATACACCAAAGGTGGCAGGTTTGAGCCCAGTCTGGGCCTGATAACAATGACAACCGCAACAAAAAAGTAGCCAGGCGTTTTGGCAGCCACCTGTAGTCCCAGCTACTTGGGAGGCTGAGGCAAGAGAATCGCTCAAGCCCGAGAGTTTGAGGTTGCTGTGAGCTGTGACACCATGGCTACTGAGGGTGACATAGTGAGACTCTGTCTCAAAAAAAAAAAAAAAAAGACATGTCTAATTTCCTGGAGGGCCAGGTACAGTGGCTTCACGCCTGTAATCCCAGCACTCTGGGAGGCTGAGTGGGGCGGATGGCCCGAACTCAAAAGTTTGACACTAGTCTGAGTTAGAGTGAGACCTTGCCTCTAAAAATAGCTGGTGCCGGTAATCCCAGCTACTCGGGAGCCTAAGTTAAGAGAATCGCTTGAGTTTAAGGTTGGTGTGAGCTGTAGTGGCATGGTACTCTACTGAGGGCAAGAGAGAGAGACTCAAAGAAATGTCTGATTTCTAGTTTGGCGTCGATAGCTCAGTGGTTACGGTGCTGGCCTCATACACCGAGGCTGGTGGGGTCAAATCCAGCCCAGGCCTGCTAATCAATGACAAATGAAACAAAAAAATAGCCAGGCATGGCGCCTGTAGCCCCAGCTACTTGGGAGGCTGAGGCAAAAGAATCGCTTAAGCCCAAGAGTATGAGGTTGCTGTGAGCTGTGATGCTACAGCACTCTACTGAGGGCGACACAGTGAGATTCTGTCTCAAAAAAAAAAAAAAGAAAAGAAAAGAAAAAGAAACGTTTGATTTCCTTAAGTAATAAGTTTGATAGTTGATACCTATGACATTTCATTTTTACACTTTTTTTTTTTTTAAATTGTGAAGGTACATCCTCATCTTTCAAATAATGCTGTGGCTTGTTATTATCTTTCAAATATTTTTTAGAGCAATTTTTGTGAAACCATGGATAAACTGAAAATTCATGTTACTTTTTAATATGCGTTCCATCATAGAACTAATGCAGTGCAGATAGCTAGAAATATCAACAAAGCGTTTAGGAAAGATGTGGCTAATGAATGTACCAAAGTTCCATTGTGGTGATTTTAATTTTGAAAATGAAGCACGTGGGTGACCTAAAACCAAGGTCGACAATGATGAACTGAAAGCTATAGTGGAAATAAATCAATGTCAATCTATGCATGAATTAGCAGAACGGTTGGATGTTAGTATTCCAACAATATTGGACCATTTGAAACGAATTGGCAAGGCAAAGAAGCTGGATAAATGGGTGCTGAATGAATTAAATGAGCATACAGAAGAGACACTGTCTCAAAGCTCCCCTTTCTATGCCATCACAACGAAAAAGACTAACCATTTCTACACTGTATTGTTACATGTGATGACAAATGGATTCTTTTTGACAATCACAAGCATTTGGCACAATGGTTGGATACAGATGAAGTGCTGAAACACAGTACAAAACCTAAAGTTCATCAAAAAAGCTAATAGTGTCTGGTTTGTGGTCCAGTATTAGTATTTATCCACTACAGCTTCCTGAAACCTGGTCAATCAGTTTACACTGGATGTCTACTATAACCAAACAGATGAAATGATGAGGAGGCTCGTGATTAAGAAGCCAAGATCGGTCAACAGAAACAGGCCAATCCTCTTGTAAAACAATGTTGCACAAGTAACACTGCTCAGAAGAACTACAGAAGCTGGACTTGGAAACTCTCTGTCATTCACCATATTCACCATATTCACCAGACCTTATACCACTTCTTTCAGGCTTTGGATTCCTTCTTATAAGGAAAAAGATTCAATTCTCAACAGCTGTGGAATGAGTTATGCTAGAGCTAGGCTTCTTCGCTGCTAGCGTAAACAAGTCATCATTAAGATGGCAAAACTGTGTTGATAGTTTAGGTGCACACTTTGATTAACTGTACTGCTTATTTGAGATATAATAGACTAAACTTGTGATATAAAATTGGACATTTCATATTCAATGACCTAAATAGATCAATATTTCATTACTTCAATAAATGCCACTGATACATAAGAAAGGCAAAGTTCTTTTCTCAGGCAACTTACATTCTAATAGAGAAAGAAACAAAATTACATATGTAAGAAACATAGTGATGCCTCCTACACTATGATATGACAAATGTGACTGGACAGCTACATTAGACTGAATGGCCTAATCAGTCCAATCAGTCGGGAGGACCGATTGGGAAGTGACATTTGGTAAGATGTAAAAACACAAGAAGGACTCAACTATTTGAAAATCCCAGCAGGGATTTTCATCATTTTTCAAATTCCATACAGAAACAACAGCAACAGAGAGAGGACCAGTGCAGCTAATAAAAGGGAGGAGAATGCACATAAGTTTTGGTTTGATTGCCTTCTACTTCAAGTATAGGGAAATGATATTGGAGTATTCTGAAACAAGAGGATGATAAGATCTGATTTATTCATAAAAAGATTAAAAAAGCAAACTCTGGCTGTTGTATGGAGAACAGATCATAGGGAGGACAACAGTGAAAACAGAGACAGTTAAGAATCCATTACAGGATTCAGCAGAGCAGGAGAGAAGTGAACAGATCCAAGATATGTTTTAGAGATGGACTCAAAAGGACCTATTGATGAATTAGACATAAGGGAATGGGGAAAAAGAATCAGGATAACTAGGTGGGTAGTGGTGGCAGAATGTACTAAGATAGGCATAGGAAAGGAACAGATATGGGGGTGGTAATAAAGAGCTCTTTTTGGAGATGGTAAGTCTGAAAGGCCTATTTGAAATCCATGGGAAGACATATTCAGGAATCAGTTTAATATAAAAATTAGGAATTTCAGGGAGACCATTTCAAGAGAGAGAGAGATTTGGAAGTCACTGACATATAGAACAAGGTGAGATGAAGTCACCTAGAGAAATGTATCTCAAATTCCTAACTGTAATAATCATTGAGATGTTTTATTAAAGTATGATTTCCGGGTGGTGCCTGTGGCTCAGTGGGTAGGGCGCCGGCCCCATATACCAAGGGTGGTTCAAACCTGGCCCTGACTGAACTGCAACAAAAAAATAGCCGGGCGTTGTGGCGGGCGCCTGTACTCCCAGCTACTCGGAAGGCTGAGGCAAGAGAATTCGCGTAAGCCCAAGAGCTGGAGGTTGCTGTGAGCCCTGTGACGTCAGGGCACTCTACCGGGGAGGTAAAGTGAGACTCTGTCTCTACAAAAAAAAAAAAAAACAACAAACAACAAAAGACTGGAATACAGCTTAGGGATGTTTTTTAGAAAAGTCCCAAGCAATAATTCAGGTGAATCTGGGGAGACAATAAATTCCATTAAGGCAAACATTAAAGTAGGCTCAGGTGTCTCAATTAAATAATTCCATCTGTTTAATGTAATACTTACATCAGATAATTGTTATAAACATTAAATTAGAATATAATGTATGTAAAGCACCTAGTACATAGTAAGTATTCAACAAATGTTAGATCGACTTACACTTCCATTAGCATTTGAAGGGATGTGAGGCAGTGTGGTATAATAGAAATAACATGAGAGCCCTGTAATCAGACAAACCTGGGTTCAAAGCCTAGCCCTTAATTTCTGTCTGACCTTGAGGAGGTTACTTCATCTAACTAGGCCTCCATTTCTTCACCCTGCCTCACAATGACATTGTGAGGACTACAAAGAATCATGTACATAAAGTTTTAGGTTTAAACAACTTGTTTAAGAGTCAAACAACAGAATCCTCAGTAGCTGCAGTAACACGGAGGCACCTCAAACATATAAAGGAAGTCAACACATAAAAATACATATAGGATGATCACATTTAAATGCGGGTTTAAGAGTAGGCAAATGAAACAGTATGTTATTTAGGGATATATCCATATGTGGCAAAAGTATAGAGAAAAGTAAAAAAGCTGATTACAAGGTTCTGAAATAATGGGTGTCTCTCTGGAGAAGAAAAGGGGAAGTGACTGTGTAGGGGCTTCTGAAGTGCTAACAATCTAGTTCTGAAAATGAATGGTGGATATGGGGCTTCGTTTAAAAATTATTTTAAAAGCACGGACATTTCAAAGGTAAAGAGCTTCAATCAAAAATGTTAAAAATATTTAGAAATAATCAAATCTAACATATTCTTTCATTTTATAAGTCTAAATGCCTAAAAGATTCGAGTCAAGGCCTCACTCAGGTCTTCTGGCTCCCATCCAGTGATGATACCATCTCATGTTTTACTGCATTACTCAATCACATTATTATGAACAAACTAAATTTTGAGTTACTTACCACTTTGATAGTACTTAGAATCATGCGTCCATCTGAAGCCAGTGCAGAGGCCGAAGTCAGTCAATTTAATATGACCATCCCGATCAATCAAAATGTTATCAGGTTTAATATCTCTATGAATAAAACCCATTTTATGAACACTTTCGACTGCACAGGTAAGTTCTGCTATATAGAATCGTGCCAGATTTTCTGGAAAAATGCCCATTCTGATTAACAGGCTCATCATATCACCCCCAGGAATGTAGTCCATTACAAAGTATAAATTGTCCTTATCTTGGAATGAATAATACAGACGAACTACCCATTCATTGTCAGCTTCAGCCAGGATATCTCTTTCAGCTTTAACATGGGCGACTTGATTTCGAAGCAGAACATCTTTCTTTCGGAGAGTTTTTGTTGCATACAAAGCCTTAGTATCTACTTTTCTTGCTAGACAAACTTCACCAAATGCTCCTATTCCTAGTGTCTTTATCTTCACAAACATAGACTTGTCCATTTTAGCCCTTTTAAGACGGATGTAATTAGACTCTTTTTGGCAAAGCATCTTTCTCATTTGATCCTGGGCATCTTGAGATAATCCAACCTAGGCAAATAAACTAGATGTTAAATGAGAAATTATCTTCTTCAATACTGATATTAAGAAATACATCAGAAAAAATGCAGGCATATATTTAAAGGTTAAATGCATAAAAATTTTAATAAAGCATGTTAGAAATCTAGAATTCATTTCGGAGAAAATTAAATAATCAAAAGTGCAGCTTAAGAGATAGTTAACAGAATATACGAGATGAGTATGTACACAAATTGAGCTGTGGAGAGCAAGAACAGGACACTAATAGCTTTCTACTCTTCTCTAATGCACCCAACGCTTGTTACCAAAGTTGAAGCAGCTGTTAACATGCATCTTCATCTATTCTACATGCATATTCACCACAAATTACATGATTTAATTGCCTTCCTCATATGCTTCTCTTTGTAGAATGCCTATGTCTCAAATATTCTTCCCATTTTATCGTCTATGAAAAAAAAATTTTCCACTCCAGGCTCACTTGTTCTAAAAAAAAAAATCAATGTATTAAGAATAACAAAAGAGGCTCGGTGCCCGTAGCACAGTGGTTACAGCACCAACCACATACACCAAAGTTGGTGGGTTCAAACCCAGCCCAGGCCAGCTAACCAACAATGACAACTGCAACAAAAAATAGCCAGGTGTTGTGGCAGGCACCTGTAGTCCCAGCTACTTGGGAGGCTGAGGCAAGAGAATCGATTAAGCCCAGGAGTTTGAGGTTGCTGTGAGCTTTGATGCCACAGCACTCTACTGAAGGTGACATAGTGAGACTCTGTCTCAAAAAAAAAAAAAAAAAGTCTTCTCTAACCTATCAACAACTTTCCCCATTCTCAATAAGTACACAATAGTCTTTAATACTCTTTCCTTTTGTCTTTCTCAGAGCATTACAGTAAAGATGGGACTCACAGCTACCACTAACACAAAATGTAAAGGATTTCTCCTACTTTATTTAAAAGGAGCAACATACATGGTTACAAGGTATCTTTTAGATATTTTAGAATATTTTCAATAATAGTGTGACTTATGAAGATACCAAAAAACAGACAATCCCCCCCAACTTCTAAGTAGATATGGAACACCTGGATTAAGAAGAGAGTTGTTACGTAAGTTAATTAGCCAATACTTTGTTTTGGCTAATTAAAGAACTAATTAAAGGGTTGAAACAGAAAGGACTTCAGTCGGAACAGGTTTAATTCTAGAAATGTAAGACAAATTAAAGTATAGCAACCTCATGCCTCTGTTAGAATGCACATTTACATGCAAAATCTTTTAAGAAGGTTGGCATGCCAGACTTAGTATAGAACTGTTTTTCTTAAAATCTTACTTGCCTACACAGTAATGGAGGCTACAGAAGTCAGCAAAGCTTCCAACACCATAAAAGTTTAAATCAGCTATTAGTGAAAGTGAAGAGGAAAAAGGAAAAATAAACTAAGAAAATACATACAGAATGACTTTAGTAAGAAATCCTAAAAACTAAAATATGGATAAGTCATAGAGATGATCATGGTATTTCTCATCAACAAAAATCAATTTATAGCAAGAACAGTAATACCATAAAATCTTATTTGGAAAAATCATATTAAAAGATAGGCTTTTTAAGTATGTAAAGAAGTTTAATCATAAATTTAAGCCTCTTGCATGCTGAGTGATAGATGTAAGAATAGGAGTCAAATCTTTGCATTCTAAGTACATAATGAAAGTGATGATTATAATGTTACCATCTAGAGAAGAGATCTATGATAAATCACAACACAGATTAAAGTGAATGTTTACTTACTTTAATCTCCTTTTTAGTACAGTTTGACTGACTAATGTCAGCACATTTTTCTCCAGTACATTAAAAAAATGAAATTAGAAAAGGGAAATAACTGAAGGGAGAACTCCTCTGACACTTTCTAATAAGACCTATGTGATGAATGAACCTATAAATTCAAAACTTACTACAAGTAAAAAGAAATGTTTCATAAGCCTATCAAGAGAAAGGACTCAGATATTCCTAGTTGATCCTAAAATGTGGTAAGATAATGTGTAAAACCCAGAAAACAACACTTTCTCCAACTTCCATATAAAGGGATTATGTATATATAAATTATACACTGTAAATTATATTTTTCTTCATTTAGATAAGAACTTTATTATAGAAAATTCTGAGTAAATTTTGAAATACTGAAGTATTTATCACTTTTAAATTCCGTAATGGATAATATATTTAACTATAGTACAATATTTTAAAATAAATACAAAGCAAACAGATGATGAAGTATAAAAATGGACATTTTAAAAGATTTTACCCGCATCATTTCATTCTCTAATTGTTTTTTACGATGTAGACGTTGCTGATGAGATTTGAGTACATTTTCTACATGCTGCTCCATAAAGAATTTAAATGCCTGAGGAGAATAACTTTGAATACGGGATTCTCTTCGCTCTTCATCTTTCTTGTTTTTCCTAACAGTGATGGGTGAAGTTGTAATCTGCTTCTTTTCTTTGTCCCCACTGTCAACATTTTCATAATTTTTTTCACCCTCATCATCCTTGGCCAAGCTAGGCTGATCCTCTTTGCTAGATTTATTTACTGATTCATATGGGGCAACAGATGAGTTCTGGTGTAGGAGATGTTTTGGATAAGGTGGTGGTGGACCTTGATAGTTTGGAGCTTCAGCAACAGGTGGTATAACAGTCATATTTGAAGTGGTACCCTCAGGAAAAGGACTGGGTTGAACGGTTTGAGTTGGCTGTGGTATCCAAGAAGGGTGGGTAGGTGCCAACGCAGTCTGTAGCTCTGGTTTTAAAACACGCATGCTTTTCACAGGCTGTTGAATAGGAGCTGGTGTGATTGCAGTGACAGTTGTAGCTGAAGGCTGAGAATTAGCAGGGTGATTTGTTCTACTTCCTAATGGGTTATTAAAAGAATTTGACCTCACTGGTATGTTAGATTGCCATGTAGGAATTTCATGCCCACTGCTTGGGGATGACTGGGCTGGAGCAGAAGATGACTGTGGCCAATTTGCTGGAAGTCCAGGTACATTAATGTTATACAGTTCCATGTTATGACTATTTCTGTTTGGCACCATCATAGATTGAGGAACATTTCCATTTGTATATGATGAAGGAGCAGCAGATCCCCCCGTTTGTAGAGCAGAAGGGCTTTGTCCATTAGTTTGGGTCAGAGGATATGGAGGGGGTGGCTGCCGATTCACAGTGCCAGCAGGGACAACATTTTGATGTATCATAAATTCAGTTTGACCATTGCCATTCTGAATTCCAGGTCTCCCTGGTGGAAAGTTAAACTTGCTAGAACTCTGCATGATGATTGGTTGTCTGCCAACAGGAACAGAATTGATTCCTCTCTGTCCCTGATTAGGAGGGTTCATGGGTGAAGTGTTAAGAGGGGGTGGAGGATAGCTTTCCTGCCATGCCCCAGGTGGAACAGGAGAAATTCGGGAGATTACATACTCCATATTCCCAGAATAGCGTTTTGTTTGAGAGTTTGGTTCCCATGAAGGAGGAGGTGGAGTTGTGCCTCTTGGAGGGGGAGTCTGGCCCCTTGGAGGTGGTGGAGGAGTGACACTCCTTACTTGAGGTGGTGGTGGTGGGTTTACTCTCTGTCCATTGCTAGCATGAGGCTGAGCAAATGCTGTTATACCAGATCCAGACAAAGGTCTTCCTACGTCAGTCTGCGAGTTGGGACTTTCAGAATGATAGGCCACACTTTCTCCTAGTGGTGGGCCATGTCTCTGAGGAACTAAGGATTCTTTAGAACCTTTCCAGCTTTGCTTGCGGTTAACTGATTGTTGCACACTCCCTACAGTCATAAAAGAGGAAAAAACAAAACAAAACATGTTTTTAATCTCTTTGTTTTTGAAAAACTTAGCTTAGAATTCGGAAACTACTAAATAACACTCAATTCTAAGAATCATAAAAATATGGCTAGGCACAATGGCTCATGCCTGTAATCCTAGCACTCTGGAGGGTGAGGTGGAGTTCGAGCTCAGGAGTTTGAGTCCAGCCTAAGCAAGAGGGAGACCTCATCTCTACTAAAAATAAAAAAACTAGCAGGCCATTATGGCAGGCACTCATAGTCCAGGTTACTAGGGAGGCTGAGATAGGAGAACTGCTTCAACCCAGGAGTGGAGGTTGCTGTGAGTTAGGCTGAGGCCACGGCATTGTAGCCTGGGTAACAGACTAAGACTCTATCTCAAAAAAAAAAAAAAGAAAAAATTATCATGGTTTGTCACTGTATTATGGTTTGTCACTGTATGTCAATACTGTATGAAAGTATTTATTTAATCAGTTCCTCTACTGATAGACATTTAGAGTGTTTGAGCCTTTAATTTACAAAAAAAATAAGCAGCAATGAAAAATTTTGTATGGATATAATTTCATATATATGCAAAGTGTATCTGTAGACAAATTATTAGAGGTGGCATTATTGAGCCAAAGGGTGTGTTCATTTATAATTTTTATAGATACAATACTAATTTTAAAATATATTTTAATATGCCTTTTTTCTTTGAGACAGCGTCTCAAGTTGTCACCCTGGGTACAGTGCCATGAAGTCACAGCAACCTCCAACTCTTGGGCTTAAGCAATTCTCTTGCCTCAGCCTCCCAAGTAGCTGGGACTACAGACACCTGCCACAACACCCAGCTATTTTTTTTTGTTGCAGTTGTCATTGTTGTTTGTTAGCTGGCCCGGGCCAGGTTTGAACCCACCAGCTCTGGTGTATATGGCCGGCGCCCTACCCACTGAGCTATGGGCCTCATCTTATATGGCTTTTAAAACAGAAAAAGATCTAATAAGTAATAATTAGCTGAATGCTAAATACGATACAGATTTTACAGTGTCCATCTTTAACAATTTTCCAAATAACTAAAACAAGCAAGAATATCCAATACCAAAAAAAAAGTATTTAAAATAGAATAGTCTTGCCACTTAGGAAAAATATAGCATACATTTTAAAAATAGATGGTATAAAAGACTATGCAAATGTACATGTCCAAAAGAACTAAGATTTCAAAATTGAAGATGAAACCATATAATCACTAGAAAAAAGTGAGCATTGAATACTGGGGTACCTTTTAGGAATGTCTTCCCAAGCATGACAAAGGTAGAGATTTAAATACATAAAACATGTATCACTTTTTTTTTTTTTTTCCCAGACAGGGCCTCAAGCAGTCACCCTGGGTAGAGTACCATGGCATCACAGCTCACAGCAACCTCAAACTCCTGGGCTAAAGCGATTCTCTTGCCTCAGCCTCCCAATTAGCTGGGACTACAGGTGCCCGCCACAACGCCCAGCTATTTTTTGGTTGGAGTTGTCATTGTTGTTTGGCAGGCCCAGGCTGGATTTAAACCTGCCAGCTCTGGTGAGCTACAGGCGCCGAGCCATGTATCACAATTAAAACCAAACAAAATAAGAAACACCCATAAATTTGAAAGGTCAACATTATCTTAGGCAAAAATATATTTAAAAATAAATATGAGGAAAAAATGGTCAATGTTAAAAATGTACACTTTAACACACTCCCTTACTTCTGGGCAACATTTGGGGGTCTGTGACTTCAGGGAAAATCATCATTCTGGGCAAGTCAGACAAGTCCTCTGGCCACCAGCTCAGTCTCATGTTCTTCAGAGGGCCAGCTGAGACTAAACATCCCAAGTCACTCACCCAGCTTTTATAGTATAAGCCCATCCTTGCTGTGCTGCCCCTTACCAAGAGCCCTTCATGTTCTCTCATTTCCCAAACCTTTCCACTATCCTCTCTAAACCAGCGCTGTTACACAACCAGCAAATGCTTCTGTATTACTAACTTCTGCTCCAAGCCTGTCACCTCCTAAAAGCTGATGTTCTTCTGCTGGTAATATTTTTCTTTCAGTCCTTTGAAATTAAGGTTTTCTTTAAAAATAAACTGGGCCAAAAGATGGGGTTCTACTATTTATACTTTAAGATCCTTACTATTCCTCTGAAAAAGCCAGCTCCTTGAAGGCCATCTAGAAGGCCACACTCAGTTCTACTTGCCCTTTCTCATTCACCCACAACTCTGGCATTTGGTCTCCAAATCCTGCCATCATCTCGTGACCTCAACATCCACATGGATGAACCATCCACCGCCCTCAGCTCTTAGATTGACCTCTCTGCTTCCTCAAAAACACTCTGAAGATCATATTTGAAATTTTGATATCACCCATATCTGCTCTTCTTTCAGAATCCTTAAGGCTTAAACACTCAGACACAACTCCCTTTCCTATACTTTTGTTTATTCCTAGGGCAAAAGTTCTTCAACCTTATCAAGATCTCCAAGATTAATTCCCTATTTCATTAGTCCTCCTCTTTCTCTATGACACACTTTGTCCAATTTAAATCCATGCTCTACCACATCTTTCTTCCGTTCATATTCCTTTTCTCCTCTCCTTTCTATTCATCATAACATATTTATTTAGTATCCACTACATGCCAGGTACTGCTCTAAGCAACCCAAGTACACTGGTGAACTACTGAACATCCTAGGCCCCATGGAACCTACATTCTTGGGGGAGGAGCCAGACAACAAGTAACTTCAGCATGTGATGAATGCTTTAAGAATGAAACATAAATGGTGTCAAAAGAGAGATTAGAGTAACAGTAGGATAAAAGGGGATAAGATTCAGTGGTCAGAAAAGGTTCCTCTGAGATGACATAGTAGGTTAAAAGGCTGGGTTAAGCTTCTGAGGTGGGAGCTTCTTATTTTCTAAGAACAAAAAGAAACTCAGTAATGCTGAAGAGCAGTCAATGTAGGGAACAGTGGTAGTAGATGGGATCTGAGAGGTAGTGAAGCTACAGATAGGAATTTGGAAGGACTGAGAAGCCAATGAAGGCAGAGGTGGGTATGGTCTGATTAAGGATTTAAATTATCCTTTCAGCAATATTATCTGTCTTTATTTATTTATTTATTTTTTTTTTTTTTTTGAGACAGAGTCTCAATATTTCGCCCTGGGTAGAGTGCTGTGGCATCACAGCTCACAGCAACCTCAAATTCTTGGGATTCTCTTGCTTCAACCTCCTAAGTAGCTGGGACTACAGGTGCCTGCCACAACACTTGACTATTTGTTGTTATTGTTGTAGTTGTCATTGTTGTTTAGCAGACCTGGGCTGGGTTCGAACCCGCCAGTCCTGGTGTATGTGACTGGCACCCTAACCACTGAGCTACAGGCACCCAGCCAATATTATCTGTCTTATCTTGCACTTATTTAGTAAAACTCTGGTCATAAGTAATTCCAGATTTTTTTTTTTTTTTCAAGCTTCAAGCCTGCAAGAAGATAATGTAATGGATGAATCCAATGTACTATAAATTCATGATCAGCATCCTCAAATGGCCTCAGCACCACTAGTAAATGCCTTTCTTTCTTTGGTTTCCATGACTGTCAGTCCTCAGTCTCCTCAAAGTGTCTGCCCTATTCCTTACTCATCACTCTTAGCAAGTGATTCAATTTACTATTTCAGTGAAAACAAAACATCAGAGATTAACTTCTTTGCTGGGTGCTGTGGCTTAACACCTATAACCTCAGCTACCCGGTAGGCTGAGGTGGAAAGATCACCCAAGCCCAGAAGTTCCAGGCAGCACGAAACTATGATCACATCACTATACTCCAGCCTGGGCCACAGAGCAAGACCTTGTCTCTAATTGAAAGAAACCCCTTTCCTTATCTTCCCTACATAATCTAGTATCTGCTGCTGATAAAGACAGCTATTCCTTTATCTAAGGGCTAACAATTCTTCATCCTATGCTTTGAATCTTCTTTTCCCTTGGTACCTTCTCCTTTGAGTATTTATTTTTATACTTTTTTTTTTTTTTTTTTTAAAGACAGAATCTTACTTGGCACCCTTAGTAGAGTTCCATGGCATCTTAGCTCACAGCAATCTCAAACTCTATGTCTCAAGTGATCCTCTTGTCTCAGCCTCCCAAGTAGCTGGGACTATAGGTGCCTGCCACAATGCCTGGTTATTTTTAGAGACAGGGTTTTGCTCTGGCTCAGGCTGGTCTCAAATGTGCGAGCTCAAGCAATCCACCTGCCTTGGCCTCCAAAGTACTATGATTACAGGCGTGAGCCATCGCACCTGGCTGTTTTTATACTCTTAACTGTGGTCTTCCAATTATTTTTAAATAGATTTCTTTCCTTTGGAAAAAAAAAAAAAAAAAGACTCCATTCTCACACACAGACCTCCCCACCTCAAAGTATTATCTGGTCTGGTGCTGATCCACAAACTAGTGTTCTATGAAATAAGTATGAAAGCTGAGCAAGAACTGAGAAACTTTTATGGAAATTTGACATCGAGTAAGCCTATGTTTGTTTAATCTAATAATAAAATGCATAAACATATTAGTATGTCACTTTAAATTTTGATTTTCTAATTTATTAGAAAATAAATTATTTCTGTGTTCTTTTAAATTATTAATGCATGATGAATTGGAAAATTTTTTTATAACTCTAAAAGATCTTCACCACAATGGCTTGTTTGCTAGAGTCCTTACTCTTCACAGAAAAACTTCTCAAAGAAATTATACTGGCATGATCTGTTTTTTGAAATTATCTTTTACTTTTTTTATAAATATTAGTTGTCTATTTTTTGAGACTTTGGAAAAAAAAATAGTAAGTTAACTGATGACTCCATACTGAACCTCATAGTCAAAGCAGTCTATAATAGACATACTCTTATCTGACAATATGAATGTTACTTTCTTTGCATTATTATTATTGCTTAATATTTCAATGCAGCAATCGTCGGATTTCTTTTCTGAATGTATTTATTGTCGTTCGTTCTTTATGAGGTTTTTGTTTCTAGTCCTTATCTTAAACATTGTTATTGTTATTAAATTTTAAGCCTTTTTAATTCTGTGAAGGCAAAAGTGGAAACCTAATAAACACGTGTATGTAAAAAACAAAAGAAAAAAAAAAGAAATTATACTGTGTTCTTTACTACTTCTCATCCCATTTAGCTGTCAACTCACTCAAATCTGAATTATGCTCTCATGGCTAAATAGAAACAAGTTACCCCATTTATTATGGGCTAAATTGCATACCACACCAAATCCTTATATTGAAGTTTTAACTCCCTACTGCCACAAAATGTGACTATATTTGGTAATTAAGGTTAAATGAGATCATTAAGGTGAGTCCTAATGCAATATAATATTTGTACTCTGAGACACAGCCCAGACACGTGCACATGCAGAGGGACAGCCTTGGGACACAGAAAGAAGGTAACTGTGTACAAGCCAAAAGATGCCACAGAAGAAACCAGACTTGCCAGTAACTTAATCTTGGACTTCTAGCCTCCAAAACTTTGAGAAAATAAATGTCTATTGTTTAAGCCACCCATTCTGGTATTTTGTTTTGGCAACCCTGGCAAATTAATACACCATGTCACTAAAGCCAACAAGATATTTTCTAGTTCTCATTTTGGTCAATCTGGTTTTTTTTTTTGTAGTAGTTGGCATTTTGACCCTTCCCTCCCCTTCTTGAGACATTCTCTTTCCTTGGTTTCTAAGACACTAAAAACCTTACTGCTTTTCTTCTTCCTTTTTAAGCAAATTTTTCTATCTCATTTGCAGGTTTATCCTCTCCTATCAGCTTTAAATAATAGGTTTGGTTGCAGGCCATCTTATCATTTTTATCTATGTTATCTCCCTTTCGTGACCTCTGTCATACACATGGCTTACACATACATCTCCTGATCTTTACTTAACATCTTCCTCCACTTAGATAATTCAGTGAACTTAGTCTTTTGTCCAAAATTGGACTTAGGATCTTTTCAACTAAATCTTGTCCTCTCTTAACATTCCCTTTCTTAATGTAGGGTGTTACCATTCATCTGTTTTTCTAAGCCAGATATCTGAGAGTCATCCTTCTCCATCATCGTTCTCCATATGTAATCAATTTACCAAGTCTTTACCAATTTTACTGCTCCCATTCCTCTTTATTCATTCACTTTTCTCCACTGCCATATTCTTAGCCCAAATTACCTTCCTTTCCCACTACTCTATCTCCTATCAAGCCCGTCCCCACATCCTCCATTCTTCCTCTCTACTGTCATCCACTGCAGATATCTTTCTTTACCACACATCTAATAAAGTCATTACCCTACTTGAAACACCTCCTTAACTTCCCACTATTCTTAGGGTAGAAATCAAACAAGTCAGGCACAGTCAGGCCCCTATGGACTTCTCCAGTGACATCTCATGTCTTATTTTCAGTGCTCTCGCACTGAAATGCCACTTTAATTTCTTTGTGGCATTAAAACCTGACAAAGGAGCCATGCATAGGAACACTCTTCATCATAAAATTCATCCCCCTTAACCCTGTATTTCCTCAGGTATCAGCTTTATTATTAGTTTCTAGGAAGGTTTTTCTCTCATCTTCTTGATTAGGTTAAAACCCCTTTCTTGGGTAGTGCCTGCAGCTCAGTGGGTAGGGCACTGGTTACATACACCAAGGGTGGTGGGTTCAAGCCCAGTCTGGGCCTGCAAAACAACAATGACAACTCCAACAAAAGATAGCCGGGTGTTGTAGTGGGTGCCTGTAGTCCGAGCTATTTAGGAGGCTGAGGCAAGAGAACTGCTTGAGCCCAAGAGTTGGAGGTTGCTGTGAGCTGTGATGCCACAGCACTCTACTGAGGGCGACAAAGTGAGACTCTGTCTCTAAAAACAAACACACACATACAAAAAAAAAAACCCTTTCTTATATGAATCCACAGTAGCATGTAGCTCTTCCCTCTTCATTCACACTCACATAGCTGTAATTCTGCATGTATCTGTGTGATTATTTGTTCTCCCTTATCAGGATGTAAGTTCCACAAAAGGGCAGGAACTTATCCAATGGCAAGCAAAGTGCCTTAAAAGAGTGGCTGGCCAGGGGCGGGGCCTATGGCTCAAAGGCAGAGCACAGGCCCCATATGCCAGAGGTGGCGGGTTCAAACCCAGCCCTGGCCAAAAACTACAAAAACAAACAAACAAACAAAAACCCGTGGCTGGCCAATAAAAATATATTAAATGAACAGAATAAGACCCTCTTAAAAATCATTAAAAAACCCCATTAAGACTAGCAAAAAATTAACAATGGCAATTAAAAAATAACCAATAGGCTCGGTGCCCATAACAGCGGTTATGACACCAGCCACATGCACCTAGGGTGGCAGGTTTGAACCTGGCCCAGGTCAGCTAAACAATGACAACTGCAACAAAAAAACAGCTGGGTGTTGTGGCAGGTGCCTGTAGTCCCAGCTACTTAGGAGGCTGAGGCAAAAGAATCGCTTAAGCCCAAGAGTTTGAAGTTGCTGTGAGCTGTGATACCCCAACACTCTACCAAGGGTGACATAGTGAGACTCTGTCTCAAAAACAAACAAACAAACAAAAAACCAAAACCAATAAACAAATGTTCAATCTCACTAGTGATTAGGAAATACAAATGTAAATAAGATAGTATTTCCAAATAACAATAAAATAGTTCGGCATTGTGGCGGGCACCTGTAGTCCCAGCTACTTGTGAGGCTGAGGCAAAAGAATCACATAAGCCCTCGAGTTTGAGGTTGCTGTGAGCTATGACGCCACAGCACTCTACTGAGGGCAACATAGTAAGACTCTATCTCAGAAAAAAAAAAAAAAGATAGTATTTCCACAGCCATTAAATAGACAAAAATAATGATTTCAGGCTTTAAAAATAAAGGTATTCTTGGCTCAGCACCTGTAGCTCAAGCAGCTAAGGTTCCAGCCACATATACCTGAGCTGGCGGGTTTGAATCTAGCCCAGGCCTGCCAAACAACAATGACGGCTGCAACCAAAAAACTGCCGAGCATTTTGGCAGGTGCCTGTAGTCCCAGATACTTGCGAGGCAGAGGCAGAAGAATAGTTTGAGCCCAGGAGTTGGAGGTTGCCATGAGCTGTGATGCCATGGCACTCTACCCAGGGCAACAGCTTAAGGCTCTGTCTCAAAAAAAAAAAAAAAAAAAATAATAATAATAATAATAATAATAAAAAATAAAGGTATTCTCATAGTAAACTGAGAATATACATTGGTATCACCTTTCTGGATAGCAATATTTAAGAAAAACCTTCCTTTTTTGTGTTTTTTGTTAATTTTTGAAACAGGGTCTCCCTTTGTCATCTAGGCTACAATGCAGTGTCGTCATCATCATAGCTCACTATAGCCTCAAACTCCTGGGCACGAGCTTTCTTCCTGCCTCAGTCTCCTGAGTAGTCAGGACTACAGGTACCTGCCATCACACCTAGCTAATTTTTCTATTTTTGTGGAGGCGAGGTCTCACTCTTACTCAGGCTGATCTCGAACTACTGGCCACAAGTGATCCTCCTGCCTCAGCAGGCTCCCAAAGTGCTAGGATTAAAGGTATGAGCAATTGCTCCTAGCAAACAAAAAAACCTTACAACTTTATAAGTCTTCTAAAACTTACTTTTAGGTATGTACACGTACAAAGATTTAGCTGTAAGAGTAATTTCTGTAGTGGTCTCTATAATGACAAATAAGACAGAAACAAGGCAAATGTCCAAAAAGGGAGACTGGATAATAAGTATGTAATAAATATATTTTAATGTGGCTATTAAAATTATTTCATAAAACATTCTATAACAAGGAAAGTTATGAAGGGTATATTAGGCGAATAAAGTTAAGTTTTAGTATTATCTTGTTTTTTGCTTAAATATCAAAACACACATATGGAAACCTACTCAGGTTTCCCACAGGAAAAAAGACTAGGAAACAAAACATATTAAAATGCTGTAGTTATTAACAGTGGTGTTTTCTTTTTGTTTGCTTTCTAAATAGTCTATGATTTTCATAAAATGAAAAAAATATAAAAAGGAAAAAAAGAGTAGTTTGAATGATGACATTTACAGGAAAAAAAAAAGATATATTTCGGCTATAGCATAATCAATCATGTAGTTTTCAACCTAGACTGCTGCTTATGAGAATTACCTACTATTAACTTTTAAATGTGAGGTCACCATCTTCAAATTCATTTTGGTATAACACTATAATGTTATCCTAATTTGAAACTTTCATTTACTGGGATGATTTTAACAATTTCAAAGATCACAGATTTGACATACTCAATTACTTTAATACTATATAATAGAAGAAGAGACTAGAAAAAAATGTTTGATTAATCACCTGGCTTCATGCTGGCATTAATAGGTCTGGCAGCTGCTGTAGCCATCTGTTCCCATCGAGGATCTTGATAACTCATTTTACTAATGAATTCAATTGCTGCTTCTATACTTCTGTTATTAGTTTTCTGAAGAGCTTGTATAACCATGTCCTGATACAAAGTTTAAAAAAAAGAAACAAAATTTAAATTTTATAATTAATACCAGGAAAAGAACCTGGAGTTCCACTAGAGAAATTCATAATTATGAATAACAGGGCCACCACTATATAATTGTTTTGTCTTGTAACTAGTAAAAAAAAAATTTTTTTCAAATTACTAAAGAAAACAAACCTTGAAATTTTTTAAGTGTTTCTTTAATATTTTCATGTTTATGTAACATTACAATTTCCTCCTAGGAATAAATTCTTTCATACGGTATAATCATTGCCAATATGATCCTGCTATTTCTCATTCTTAATTTTATCTTTATGTAAACAGAGACTATCCGATTGTTAAAAAGGTATCAATCAAAATATTAGAAACTACTTTTTCTGTCATTTAAGCATTTGATTAAGCACTTTTGCCAGTGTGTATACTAGCAAAAAAACTATGTAGTTTTGGTTCTATTCCTCTTAGAGTTTTCATTTTCAGATAACTACATTTACAGGGATGCAAATAAAGGACAAACGGTAGAAGAAAATGCCTAGACTAAATATGACCATGTGATGGAAGACTTTACCAGGCTAGATAGTAAAGTCTTGATGATGGAAAACCGACGACTTGAAGTCAGACACATCTGAATTTGAGTTATAGCACTTCTACTTTAGAACTCTAAAAACTTTGACATGTTATTTAATATTTCTGAGCCTTGGTTTCTTCCATTGTAATAAATTCACATGGTTGATGTGAGGATTAAATAAGAAAACATATAAAGTGGGCTCAGTGCCTGTAGCTCAAAAGGCTAAGGCGCCAGCTACAGACAGGTTCAAATCCAGCCAGGGCCTGCCAAACAACGACAGCTACAACCAAAAAACAGCCAGGTGTTGTGGCAGGTGCCTGAGGTCCCAGCTCCTTGGCAGGCTGAGGCAAGAGAATCACTTAAGCCCAGGAGCTGGAGATTGCTGTGAGCTGTGATGCCACAGCACTCTACCCAGGGTGACAGCTTGAGGCTCTGCCTCAAAAAAAAAAAAAAAAAAGAAAAAGAAAAGAAAACATATAAAGCACTGAGCATAGTGCCTGGAGCTCAAAAGATGGATGTCCTCTTCAACTCCTTTCCTTTATGTTATACATAAACATAAATTACACACTATCATGCATAAAGTATACTGACAAGCATTTTTTAAGAGGTAAGCAACTACTTATTCTAGAAAATGTAGTATTTTCAAGTGACATTTTTAAATGACAAATGACTTAGTAAGACTAATAGGTATGAAGTGACTGGAGATGAACCTGAGACCAATCAACAAAAGTTTGTAGTAGAAACTTCTTGCGTATCTAAGACCCATGTCCCTTTCTTGGAAAAAGTTACTGACTTTGTTGGAAGCAGCAAAGGTTTCTAGAAAATTTTTGGTATACCTGACTTAGGTACTCCTCCTTCCTGCACCCAGTTTCCTAGGCAACAGATATGACAGCTGTGCTAGAGCATGTTACCACCAGGAAGTAAAATTCAAAAGACTTATAAGAGTCATAGGCTCTGACATCTTTAAGATGCTGAGCCAATGACAGTTGTAGAAACTGAATCACTATCTTGTTTAAAGTAGTATTATTTGGATTTTTGTTAAAAGCAACCAAACTCAATCCCTACTTGATACAAAGGTGGTCACATTTTACTCCAATAAAATTTGCCAAATTTGCAACAAGACACAAAGTAATCAGTAAGTCTCCCTCTATGTACAAATTACTGATTTGAAAATACAAATCACTCAAAAGTTAAATTCATCACGGAGAGCTACATTTTAAAACTGCTGAAGCCAAATGAAATATATCTGTATTTATGCTATTATCACATGTCAATGCCACCTCAGATGGCAAGAAATTGGGAGGGATCAAGATGGCGAACCAGAAGGATGTTGAACTCTCCTAGAATGACTGGGGAAAGAGAGAACCCAGCATTACCTGGTGCAGGGACATTACCCAGAGTCATAGCCCAGAGAGCACAGTGAGGAGGTAGTGAACTCGATGCAGTGGTGGAAATCTGATGAAGTAGGCAGGTGATTCTGACTGGCTGCAGTCAACTGCCTCCCAACCCCAGAGGTCCAAGATGGGAGGAAGCCTAGCCAGAGTTTTCAGTAGTTGGGAGAAGCTGCAATTGAGCGGAAACCTTGGAAGAGTGGGTGGACTCAAACAGTGTACAGCAACCAGATTTGAATGCCGGTTAGAGTGGATTTGCCATAGGTTTGGTGGCTAGTGAGTCAGCCATACTGAGAAGGTCTCAGCAGCCAGGGGGCTGCCATTGTGGGAAGGTTGTGAGAAGGTCTTAGCAGGGGCCTAAAGCATGGCCATCTTAATTCCACCAGCCAGGATCAGAACTCCGCTCTTGGGACAGGCTGAGGGACTCACAAACCCCACAGGAACTGGAATCAGGGGGAACTGTGAGACCTGCTCCTGAACGATTCTTGTTAGCTTTAAGATCCTAGCGCAGCAGGGTCTGAATGCTGAGGAAACAATCAACAATCACCCAAGGCAACTAAGTTGGGAATAAGGACCCATAGAGGTTACTAGCTGTGCTGTCTCCCCCCAAAAAGCACAGCACTACCTGGTGTCCAGGCAACATATTGCAATATACTGTCATCAACAGCAAGAACTTCTGTTTCAAACAAAGGAAGCAGTGAGAAGGAAAAAGGAGGACAAAGGTGAACAAGAAGAAAGAACACATGAGGAGGAACCAACAGAAAAATTCAGGCAACGTGAAAACCAAAACAGCAATTCCCCCAAGGGACCATGAGGCAAAACAACTGCAGAAGACTCCACCTATAAAGAATTAATGGACTTGAGAGAAAGTGAATTTAAAATATGGAAATATGGATGATAAAGACAACAAAAGGAATGGACAAGAAAATGGAAAGACAGAACCAAAAGTTGGACGAGAGATACATAGAATATAGAAAGGATACTGTAGAGCTTAAAGAAATGAAGTAGACAATCAGGGAGTGTAAAGATGCAGTAAAAAGTACCAAACATGCTGTACAAGAACCTCAGCACTAGAGGATAAAGTTTTCAAGTTAATCTAGGTAGTCAAAGAGGCAGAAAAGAAGAGAGAGAAAGTAGAACAGGCACTTAGAGAACTACAAGACTCCATGAAGTGTTCAAACATACAAATAATAGAGAATCCTGAAGGGGAAGAAGACTGTCCCAAAGGAATGGAAGCCCTACTGGAGACTATCAAAAATAAAAACTTCCCAAGTTTTACTAAAGACCCTAACACACTCCTCTGAGATAGACATTGAACCCTAGGTCATCTCAACACAGAGCCTCTCCCAGACACACTGTAATGAACCTGTCCAAAGTCAAGATAAAAGAAAAAAATTCTGCAAGCAGCCAGGAGTAAGCACCAACTGACCTACACAGTCAGAGCCACTAGGAAAATGTCTATACTTCCCAAAGCAATCTACAAATTCAATGTAATCCCCATTAAAATATCATCATACCTTCAAGAATTGGAAAAAATAATTCTTGTATTGTGTGGAACCAGAAGAAACAGCCAAGGGAATTCTTTGTAACAAAAACAAAGCCAAGGGTATCACTCTACCAGACTCTCTGCTATACTACAAGGCCACAGTGATCAAAACAGCATGGTATTGGCACAAAAACAGAGACACTGACATTTAGAACCAAACAGAAAACCATGAGATGAAACTAACGTCTTATAGCCAGCCATCTGATCTTCAATATACCAAATAAGTTTGAAGTTGCTGTGAACTGTGATACCCCAACACTCTACCAAGGGTGACATAGTGAGACTCTGTCTCAAAAACAAACAAACAAACAAAAAACCAAAACCAATAAACAAATATTCAATCTCACTAGTCATTAGGGAAACACAAATGTAAACAAGATAGTATTTCCAAATAACAATAAAATACACTGGAGGAAAGAATCCCTATTCAATAAATGGTGCTAGGAGAATTAGATAACCACATGTAAAAGACTGAAACTGGACCCACCCCTCTCACCACTTACAAAAATTTACTCAAGATGGATAAAAGATTTACACCTAAGGCATGAAACAATAAAAATCCTCAAAGAAAGTGTGGAGAAAAAACTTCAAGATATTGGCCTAGAAAAGATTTTATGAAGAAGACTTTTATGGCAACTACAACAAGGACAAAAATAAACAAATGGGACTTAAACTGAAAAGCTTCCATACAGCTAAGGAAACAACAACCACGACAAACAAACAACCTTCAGAATGGGAAAAGCTATTTGCATATTATCAATTGGACAAAAGCTTGGTAACTATAATCTAAAGAGAACTCAAATTAATCAACAAAAAAAGACCCAACAATACCATATACCACTGGGCAAGAGATGCATAGAACCTTCTCAGAAGAAGACAGACGAATGGCTAACAACATATAAAAAAAATGCTCACTGTCCCTAATCATCAGAAAAATTCAAATCAAAACTACGATGAGATATCACCTAACCCCAGTGAGAATAGCCCAGATTACAAAGTCTCAAAGCTGTAAATGCTGGCGTGGATGTGGAGAGAAGGGAACACTTTTACACTGCTGGTGGAGCTGCAAACTAGTATGACCCTTTTGGAAGGAAATATGGAGAATCCTCAAAGAACTCAAATTAGACTTCCCATTTGATCCTGCAATCTGTTACTAGGCATCTACCCAGAAGAAAAAAAAAAATCCTTTTATCATAAGGACATTTGCACTAGTCTGTTTACTGCAGCTCAATTTACAATCCCCAAAATGTGGAAACAGCCTAAATGCCCACCAAGCCAGGAATGGATTAACAAGCTGTGGCATATGTACACCATGGAATACTTGTCAGCCATTAAAAGAGATGGAGACTTTACATCTTTTGTATTAACCTGGATGGAGATTTCTTAGTAAAGCATCACAAGAATGGAGGAGCAAGAATCCAATGTACTCAATTAAAATATGAAGGCAGAAGATGAGCTAATACAATGGGGGTGGGGGGTTAGGGGAATGAGCAAGTGACTAGAGCGGAAGAGGGTAAAGGATGGGGGGGTCACAGTGTATGGCACACCTTTGGGGAGCAGGATACAATTATAAGAAGAACTTTATCTAACAAATGCAATCAGTGTGACCTAACTCTTTATACCCTCAATGAATCCCAAACAATTAAATAAATAAATAAATAAATAAAAAGAAAGAAAGAGAAGAAATTGGAACCCAGTATCCTTCAGTATTGAGGGAATCATATTCTTGTTAAATGCACTGGAATTTCAGCCTGTGATTCTGGTGACTATTATGCTGGCTTCTATTTTTTTTTTTTTTTATTTTATAGAGAAGCAAACAGGGAGACCGTGGCTAATTATTACCAAGCAAACATCAGGGGACAGTGACTGATAATTATCATTACTGTTATTTTTAGGTAGACCTGCACTTTCACAGAGTTTTACCCCCTTACTACAGTTCTCACCTTGCACCCCTTTATTGACTTGTAAAGGTCAGTTTTAATCCCTCCCTGGGCTTTTACCCAATCTCATTCCCGATGTGTGGGCAAATGAGAAGGGAAAGGGCAGACAACCAATCTGGCTGCTTCTTCCTAACAAGGGGCATACCTAGAGTTGATCCCAGGGTGAAAGGAAAGAAGCTGTTTTGCAGATGTCTGCAAGTATTCACAGATGCTGGGTTTTAGATCTGAGGTTTGCATGAGAACATTTACCGCCTTAGCATAGTACTTAAGTGAAAAAGTGGACTACAAGATAGAAAATAAGCCCTAGGATAAGGAGTGAGAATCCCAGCTTCAAGGGTCCCTGTAGGACTGAACCAAAGTTCTGGAGAATCCAAGTGAATAATGCTGAAAAACAATGAGGTGTGGAGTCACTAGTAGAGCCCTGTTGTAGCAGCTACACAGCTTGTTGGGCTTTTTTCTATTCAGGTTTCAGCTTCTTCTGAGCTACAGCAGATAGTGTTTAACATTCCACAGACTTCTCCTTTTAGCCAACATTAAATCTAATGCTGTCTGATTATCTAGGACTACCTGGGCTAGTGAATTGAGGGATCTTTGTTGATTCCTAAGGCTTTTTGCAGTTTCTTCTGTGATCAGTCCTAGAGCCACAAACAGATTTCTAATGTCTCTGTTGCCATATACTTTGTAGATAGGGACTAGTATTCCCAGCAAGCTATGCTAACAGGTGTCCTGGTATCTTCCTGGCAACCTTTTCTTAAGAGGTCTAAGGGAAACTCTTCTGCAGACTTGCAGCCAGAAAAGAACTGAAGATTTGGTCCAAATCATAGGCAAATATCAAAAACTCAAAAACAGTTGGCAAGGCCAGAATCTAGTAACAGGTGGACTATACTTGCTTATTTTTAAACCGTATTTATTCTCTCTCTAGTCATATTTTTATTAAAGATGAATCATAATGATATCAATTTGCTTGCCAAACTGGCTTATTTTTAATATTGCTCTTTTAAAATATTTGTTACATCTGTAACAATGTCAACCAAGTAGACATGTAGAGATGTTAGTGCCAATGTGAAAAAGAACACCCTCAAATTGGTAACCTTAAAAGTCATCTGTGATGCGTGGTGCCTGTGGCTCAGTGAATGGGGTTCCAGTCCCATATACCAAGAGTGACAGGTTCAGACCCAGCCCCAGCCAAACTGCAACAAAAAAATAGTCGAGCGTTGTGGTGGGCAACTGTAGTCCTAGCTACTTGGGAGGCTGAGGCAAGAGAATTGCCTAAGCCCAAGAGCTGGAGGTTGCTGCAAGCTGTGAGACCACAGCACTCTACCAAGGGCGACAAAGTGGGACTCTGTCTCTTAAAAAAAAAAAAAAAAAAGTCATCTGTGATAAGAAAATATTATATCCACATTTGTATGCTTTTGTTTTTCATGCTTACAAACAAAAATACACTGCAGTGGTTGTATATGGATGTACTCCCAGGAAGTATTTAACAATTACTCCTATGAGGAAATTAATCTTGAAATATTTGAGCTTTTAATTTTGTAGAATCACCAGAAACAAATCATCAAAAAAAAAAAAATAATAAACTGCCTTGAACTTGGTATAGTTAATAAGAGGAATAAGTTAGGGTTTATGAAAAGATGAAAAGAATGAAATGAAAGATAAGAATTTTGAAATACAAAGTTAGAATCTTGAACAACATAAATTCTACAACATAGTGAGCAGCTACGAGAATGAGTGATTCAAGGAGACTACAGAAGTAGACTGCCATATTTTTTATATCACCAATAGTATAAATAATACCATACTTCATTATTTGAACAAATAAGGAATAATGTCTAAATAATTTTGGTAAAGCAAGCATTAATATTACTAATGTCATCAAGTGACAATTTTTTTTTTCAGGCAGAGTCTCTTTGTTTGTTTGTTTGCAGTTTTTGGCCAGGGCTGGGTTTGAACCCACCACCTCCGGCATATGGGGCCGGTGCCCTACTCCTTTGAGCCACAGGTACCGCCCCAGACAGTCTTATTATGTCACCCGTGGTAGAGTGCCATGGTGTCACAGCTCACAGCAACCTCCACCTCTTGGGTTCTCGTGAGTCATTTGCCTCAGCCTCCCAAGTAGCTGGAACTACAGGCGCCCGCCACAACGCCTGGCTATTTTTCAGTTGTAGTTGTCACTGTTGTTTGGCAGGCCCAGGCTGGGTTTGAACCTGCCAGCTCCACTGTATGTGGCTGGTGCCCTAGCCACTGAGCTACAGGTGCTGAGTCGATAATTTTAAAATGTAAGGTTATAATAAAGCTATCATCTTTATAATGCAAAGTACTGATTGTTAGTATTACTGATAAAGAATAGGACTTTTTTTTCATCTTTTTTTTTTTTTTTTTAATTATTGTTGTTGTAGTTTTTGGCTGGGCCCGGGTTTGAACCCACCACCTCTAGTATATAGGGCTGGTGCCCTACTCTTTGAGCCACAGGAACCACCCCAAAGAATAGGACATTAATCAATGCCTTAGATTTCTTAAAAAATCTAAGAAAGAACTTTTAAGGTATAGCACTATACTGACTGATGGGTTCACACATAGTAAGAGCTGCATAAATACATATCTACTAGATGACTTATCTGATACAACACACTACTACTTCAAGGCCCTTATAGCTATGTGATTTTATAAATTCATTTTCTTTAGCAATATATAAAAGGAAAGAATAAGATTAATGATTCTCTTTATTCTTCACTTCTTGGCTAAGGGATTAGAAGAAGTGTTCTGGAGAATCTCCATTCAAACCAGTTCCTTACTCTTCTAGCTAGTATAGATAGAAAAACATTATCCCGGACCCCTTTTTCTTCCTCTATTTTCTGGTGTAAATCCAATATTTTTAGAGCACTCTAAAAAAAGATAGGAAATATTAATCAAATAGGTAAAGAATCAGAAAGACTACACCTTTTCCCCTTCTAGCTTAGTTATAAATTTCCCTTTTCAAATCCTTTACTACAATGCACACACACTTCTCGTTTTTTACAATAAATATAGAGAGAGACCTGGAAATGTGGTCACCAAAATATTAAAAAGAATAAAGGAATCCACTTTTTTTTTTTTTAAAGAGTCTCAAGTTGTTGCCCTAGGTAGAGTGTTGTGGTGTCCTAGCTCACAGCAACCTCCAACTTGGGTTCAAGCAATCCTCTTGCCTCAGTTTTTCTATTTTAATAGAGACGGGGTCTTGCTTTTTGCTCAGGCTGGTCTCAAACTTGTGAGCTCAAGCAATCCACCTGCCTTAGCCTTCCAAAGTACTAGGATTACAGGCAATGTAATTATGAGCCACCGCACCCGGCCAGAATAAAGGAATCTTAAGGGCAGTTATCTTTGTGTAGAAGAGCTAAAGGTAATTTTCTTTTTCTCCTTTAAACTTATTTATTTTTGAGACAGATCCTCAAGCTGTCACCCTGGGTAGAGTGCTGTAGCATCACAGCTCACAGCAACCTCCAATTCTTGGGCTCAAAGCAATTCTCCTGCTTCTGCCTCCAAGTAGCTGGGACTACAGGCACCTACCCCAACGCCCGGCTATTTTTTGGTTGCAGCTGTCATTGTTGTTTGGCGGGCCCCAGCTGGATTTGAACCCACCAGATCAGGTGTATATGGCTGGCACCTTAGCCACTTGAGCAACACAGGCGCTGAGCTTATACTTTATTTTTAACAGAATAGGTAATTTCTTTTATAATTAGGAAGTTACTATAATTTTTAAAAATTATAGCATTTGCATTTAAAAATGCAATTAACTGATTCACATTTTCATAGCCAATATTTTTCTAAAACGATTTCTGCTTCCCAAAATATTTATGCTCAGAAGGTATATTATCATAAGAACTGTATTAACGTAAACAAAATATTAAATATATATGCTACAAAAAAATTCAAAATGAGTTCTGAAGGTAAATATTAAATAAAGACATGACATAGTTAACCTAAACTGAATTTCCTTACTTTTTGTGAACCTAAGATTTGGGTCTAGCCAGGTGTTGTGACAGGTGCCTATAGTCGCCTGAGGCAAGAGAATCGCTTAAGCCCAAGAGTCTGAGGTTGCTGTGAGCTGTGACACCACCGCACTCTACCAAGGGTGACAAAGTAAGACTCTGTCTCTAAAAAAAAATAAATAAAATTTTTAAAAAGTTTATAAAATACTTAGGAAAAAAAAAAAGATTTGGGCTGCTTAATCAATCTATGATTATATAATTCTTCTTTCTCCCTACTACAGGGGTGGCGAACACGCGGCTCTCGAGCTGCATGCGGCTCCCGGCCAAAATGAATGCGGCTCTTTGCCTCTTATCATTATTTTGTATACTGTGGCTCTTTGCCAAGTTTGGATTTTGCTGCTTCTGAGGAGGGACCTCTGAGGAGAGATCTCTGAGCG
>CAUYPK010088090.1:0-14306 GCA_963574355.1 Loris lydekkerianus | reverse complement strand
CTCCGAGAATACGCTAGAGGGGCTTAGGGCCGCTGTCCGACAGAGGCGGCCGCCGCCGCGCGGACCGGTGGCGGAGCTGCGCCTGCACAGCAAGCGTCCTTTCCTTCCTCAGAGCGACTGTGTATTCTGGGTGGAGCCGAGCTCCCATTTTTTTTAGACGTTGTACACTGTCAGATCTTACACGTAGGTCTATGATCTATCTCACTTTAATTTTTGTGCATGAAATAAAGTGCAAATCGAGGTTTATTTTTTGCACGTGAATGTCCAATTGTCCCAGCACTATTTGCTACAATGACTTGTTCAATTGAATTGTCTCTGCATAAGCCAGTCAAATGTAACTGGCCATCACCAAAGTAGCTGGAGTGAAAGGGGAGTGAGTTGATTTTGCAATAATGACAGAAGTATCAGTGCACATGTTGGGGGAATGTATCCATCCCTCTCAGAAGCTTCCTCCTGCCCCTTTTTAATCCCATCTCTCCTTTCTTCCTTCTTTGCCCTCCAGGTCCCAAGCAATAACTATTATGCTTTCACTTACTATAAATTGTTTTATACTTCCTTTTATCATACTTCTTTCCCTTAGCATATTTAGATTGAAATTGCCTATGTTGTTGCTTATATCAGTAGTTTGTTCCTTTTTATTACAGAGCAATAGTTCATTACATGGATAGACAACAATTTGTGCATTTATTTGTTGATGGACACTCAGTTCTTGGCTATCACAAACAACGCTGCTGTGAGTATTTTCTTCTTTCCTTTTTGTATTTTTCTTTTTGTATTTTTCTTTCTCAGGCCCAGGTTTGAACTCATCACCCTGGTCTGAGGGCCATGCTCTGACTACTGAGCTATGGCACCCAGCTTGCTATGGACATTTATATAAAAAAAAATAATAACAAAATCAATACACATATTATGAAATATTACTCTGCAACCACTTAAAATGATAATAATAATCTATAATTATTGATGATTAAGGATTTCTAAATACCATATTACAAAACAGAATACAAGGGTGATTTCAAGTTTCTAAATAATAATAGGAGACAGAATTAAGATTCACAGAGACAAACAGAAAGACCAACCAAAAGTCATGTTCATCTCTAGCAGGTGAATTAAAGATAATTTCTATTTTTTTTTTTGTAATTTTCAGGAGTTTTTCCATGTGTGTGAGAGATATTTTTATCTTAAAATAGACATTTGTCTTTTGAAAATTGCTGTGGATGGGATGAAACAGGAATGAGGGAAGGCAGAGAATTATTGTTCAAGTTTTATGGAGCTAATTCATTCCATTTACTTTTATAAAATCTTGATGAGTCTCCCTGCCATGTGAATAGCATGAAGAGATTCCCAGTATAGTTTCAACAAGGTACCCATTACCCACAGAATTCATTCTAACATCTGCAAGTCTTTTATCCAAAGATGCTGAAGTTAAATGCCTAGTGGTAAGAAAGTCCTGGAAAACATAAATAATGGCAAAAATTATTCTTCTAAGTTATTTCAAATTAATTTTTTCGCATTCACTTGTTGATGGATGTAAAGCAATGCCCAGCTACTTTCTAAAGAATCTTGGAGTGACTCCTAATTACCTATAATTGGATTTTCTGCCTTACAGATTATCTGCAAAGGCTCCAGAATTATTACCCCCATTCATCCCAGGAGCTCTTCAGCTGAGTGGAATCATGTGGCCCAATACCTATCAAGAACAGAACTTAAAACTGATTCAAAGAGAAGAACAAGATAAAGGAATTAAGGATGGATTAGCATAGAGAAGAGATGCCTAAGGGACTTTATTAGCAAGAAAAGAACACGTGATCCCATTTCAGGGTGGGCAAGGGACTTAAAGAGAAACTTCTCTAAAGAAGACAGACGCAAAATCTACAAACACATGGAAAAAAGCTCATCATCCTTAATCATCAGAGAAATGCAAATCAAAAGTACTTTGAGATATCACCTAACCCCAGTAAGAGTAGCCCACATAACAAAATCCCAAAACCAGGAATGTTGGTGTGGATGTGGAGGAAAGGGGACACATTTCTACACTGCTGGTGGGAATGTTCATTTCTAGTTTTATTCCATTGTGTTCTGAGAAGATACTTAATAAGATTTTTATTTTTTGAGACTTATTTTTTGTCCTCACCTATGATTTATCCTAGAGAATGTTTCATATGCTGATGAAAAGAACGTGTATTCTGTAGCTATTGGACGAAACATTCTATAAATGTCTGTTAAGTCTATTTGGTCTAAAGTACACTTTTAATGTAATGTTTCTTTGTTAATTTTCTGTCTAGATGATTTGTCTAACTCTAAGAGTGGGATGTTGAAGTCCCCAGCTATTTTTCCCTTTAGAGTTTATCTCTCCCTTTAGACCTAATAGTATTTGCTCTATATATCTAGATGTTATTGGGTGAATATGTGTTTAGAATTGTTATATCTTCTTACTGATTTGATCCCTTTATCACTGTATAATGACCTTCTTTGTCTCTTTTTACTGTTTTTTACTTAAAGGCTGTTTTATCAGTAGATGTAAGCTACTCCTGGTCCCTGTTGTTTTCCATTTGCATGGAGCATCTTCTTCCATCCCTTTATTTTCAGTCTATATGTGTTTTTACAGCTGAAATGAGTTTCTTGTACACAGCACATAGTTTAGCCGTTCATTCCGCCAATTTGTATCTGTTAAGTGGATCCTGTAATGTGTTGACATTCAAGGTTAACATCATTATTATGTTTTTTTGATACAGAGTCTTGCTCTGTTGCCCTAGGTAGAATGCAGTGTAGTTCACAGAACTGCAAACTGCTAGGCTCAAGCCATCCTTCTGCCTCAGCCTCTTGGGCACTGAGACCACAGGTGTATGTCACATGCCTGGCTACTTTTTCTAATTTTAGTACAGATGAGGTCTCCCTCTTGCTCAGGCTGGACTCAACCTTCTAAGCTAAAGCAATCCTCCTGCCTCAGCCTCACAGAGTGCTAGGAGCTGCCACATGTACCCTCAAGGTTATTATTTATATGTGAGGGCTTATTCCTGTCATTTAATTAATTTTTTGTTTGTTTTATATATTCCTCATTTCTTTATCTCTCTCTTATTGTTTATCGTTGTGGTTAGGTGGTTTGCTATAGTGGCAACATTTAAGTTCTTTCTCCTCCTTATTTGTGTATTAGTTTTACCAGTGAGTTTTGTACTTTTATGTGGTTTCATAATATCACTCCTTCACTTCCAGGTGTAGGGCTCCCCTAAGCATTTCTTGGACAGCCAATCTAGGGATTATGAACTCCCTCAACTTTTAGTTCTCTGGGGAAAAGTTTACAGGGTGTCCCAAAATTCAGCATACACAGGGAAAGTGGAGAATTATTGCTAAATGAACCTTTCTTTACAAAATATTCTCTACATGTTGACCACCTCTTTGTGAAATGTTATATTGAATAATTTGTAAATAAAAGTACATTTAGCTACAATTTCCCATTTTTTCCATATATGGTGACTTTGGGACACTCCATATTTCTTCTTCATTTGTGAAGGGTAACTTTGCTGGCTGTAGTATAGTTTGATGGTATTTGTTTTTTCATTCAGCACTTTGAATATGTTATCCCATCCTTTCCTGGCTTGTAAGGTTTCTGTTGAGATTTCCTGATAGCTCATGAGGGTTCCCTTATAAGCAACTAAATGCTTTCTCTTGTGGTTTTTGAAATTCTCTCTTTGTCTTTTATCTTTTACACTTCACTATAATGTGGTGTGGAGAAGCCCTTGAAGGCCTTTCACATGGTGTCTCTTTGGAGATCTGAGATTTCTGTATCTGGCTGTGTAATCTGCTACCTTTGGGAAGTTTTCAGCTATTAATATTATTTTGCTAAATAGGTTTCTATCCATGTCATTTTCGCTTTATCTTCTGGAACAGTGAGAATCAAACATGTAGTGGTTTTATGCTGTCCTATGACATATAGGCTTTGTTCTTCTTTTTAATTCTTTTATCCTTTTTATCTGACTACATAAAAAGACCTGTCTCTAAATTCTTTCTAATGCTTAGTCTAGTCTTGCTGAAGCTTCAAGTGTATTTTGTATTTCATTTGATGAATTCTTCAGTTCCAGGATTTATGTTTGGTGGGTTTTTTGTGCTATCACTTTGATAAATTTCTCAATCATTTCCTGAATTGATTTTTCTGATTTCTTAGTATTGTTTTTCACTACACTCTTATATCTCACTGAGCTTCTTTATTACCATTATTTTAAATTACTTATCCAGAATTTCATAATTTCTTTTGGTTTAGAATCTGTTGACAAAGAATTATCATCTGCCTCTGGAGGAATTCTATTTCTTGCTTTTCATGTTGCTTGTTTCCTTACAATGATGTCTGGTGTAACACTTTCAGTTACTTCAATTTGCTTTCATAGGGGAGGACTTTTTTCTGCAGGTGTATTTATGGTTTTGATTGGGTGAGGCACTCTGGCTTTGATTCTGGGTGCATGCTGTAGTGTGGTCTCTGTGTGATTTATTCAGCTATAAACAGTGTCATTGTTGTCTATGATTTACTCAGTGGTGAAGTTTTTCTGGGAATAAGGATGCCAGGTGAACCTACCCTCACCCTCCAGTGGTGACAGTGGTGGACTGAAAGTGCCTGTCGGTGGGCCTGAGGATAACAAACACTGGCACCAGTGATGGCAGGTCTACATGGTTGAATCCTTGGGCCTCCAGATATCAGCATGGCAGCAGTGGGCCAGGCAGGTGGGCAAGTTCTTGTGCCCCTGGGCAGTAGGTTTTGTGCTGGCAGGAGCAGTGGTGGGATGATCCTCTGGGTCATGAGTGGTTCATTCTGGTGTTGATGGTGGCTATGATGAGCTGGGCAGACCAGTGTCAAGCCTGCAGGGGACACTTCTTGGTGGATGTCAGCTGTGGTGGTAGCAGTAGGTTGGATGGACCCAACCTCAGGTCCCCAGGAGTGCTGCAGTGCCAATAGTGGTGGACTGGCTGTGGGTAGTTTTAAGGCCCCTGACATTCATGCTCAGGGGGGACAGAGCTGGGCCAGGCAGATCTGTTCTTGAAGCCCCTCATAGCACATGCAGGTGCTGGCTGTGAAAGACAGAAGCAATGTGATTGCTGGCCCAAGGTAGATAATTCAAAGTGTGGTTATCTACTCATTGTGCTGGCTCTTCTTTGTGGGGGAGGCAAGTACCAGTAAGACCACATTGAAGCCCCTCCATTCAGGCACCCTTTTATATGACTGTTCCAACACTCATAGTAGAGGTGTTACGTCTGGTCTTTCACACACCCTCCCCCCACACAGACGCATGTCTTGGCCTGGCATCATGAGAGTGCAGTGACTTCCCAAACTCATCCTTGACTCTGCTGCAGACCTTTATTTTCAGGCATGAATCCCATACCAGCCCTTTGTGTCCCCACACTTGTGAATTACAAACTAGATTTTCTAAATGGTCTTCATAAAGCTGCTCTCATTAACCTTATGGGCAAAGGGAGTCCATTACCAGCTGTCTATATAATGTCTCTGATTTTCAACATCCACTTTCCACTTCTACCCCTTCTACTAGAGGAGCCAGAAGCTAAGGGAAGCTCGTTTATCTGATTGCCCCTCTGCAAATCCTGCCTGTGGGAGCTGACTCTGACTTTCTATTGTCAGGGTAGATGGCATCAGGACTTCAGCCAAAGCTGTCAAAGAGTGTTGTATGAAACCCTGGAACAGGGTTTGGTGGGTTTTTTGTGCTCAGCCGCTAGGGCACCGGCCACAAACACCCAGGCTGGCGGGTTCAAACCCGCCTGGGGCCTGCTAAACAACAATGACAACTACAACAAAAAAATAGCTGGGCGTTGCAGTGGATGCCTATAGTCCCAGCTACTTGGGAGGCTGAGACAACAGCATCACTGAAGCCTAAGAGTTTGAGGTTGCTGTGAGTTGTGACACCCATAGTACTCTACCCAGGGCAACATAATGAGACTATGTCTCAAAAAAAAAAAAACCTGGAACATAGGCTTGGGAGTTCCTCAGCCACAGCACCTGGGCTTCATGCTAGGTGGTGGGAATGTACCATTGATCAAGTCAAATGTACATTACACTGGTTGATTCCAGCTGTGGAAAATGCTGCACCACTAAGGTCAGTGAGGACGTGAGTCAGGGGACCCAGGGCAGTGAGGGAGGGGGCAAAGCCCCTGGGGGGAAGTAGCTGAAGGCAGTACTGGTTGGGCAGGAAGAGGGGACAAGGTGAGCAGGTGGTGGGAAGGCCTGAGGTGGAGGCCCCTGGGCACCCTCACTGTGTGTTTATCTAAATTGCTTCTCATTAACAAAAGGACCTTGCTGCTCTGTTGCTGGGCTTGCCCCTGATGGTGGCTGGTCTGCCCTCCCTAAGCAGCCCAGTCCTGGCTCCCTCTGGAGGACAGGCATTCCAGGTTAGTGCCTTATTGGAGGAGGATTTTTTTTTTTTTTTTTTTTGTACTGGAGGTTCTTATCTGGTGGCCTTCTCAGGTGCTAATTAATTCGTTGTTCTGAGGAAAGTTTCTAAAACAAACAGATTGCATGTTAGTGGCCAGCAGACCTCAAACTGGTTCATGAGATCTCACATGGGGAGGAAAGGTGACTGCTGAGCCCTCCTCTCTGAGGGTAGAGCTTTGTGCTTACTGAATGCACAAAGAACCAAGATCAGCCTGCTTTGGTGGAGGCCCCTGGGGTTACAAGTAAAAGAGAGCCTGTCACCTAGAGGCAGCTTCTCTGAGAAGAGAAACGACATCGATGGTCCCCACCAGGCAAACGGCTGGGAGAAACACACTGGGGGCAGAGAAGGCGAAAAGGAGCCCCACGGGGATGAAGATGAACAGTGAGCGCTTTCTTACTTGGCAACATGCAAGCTTTCTACCTTTTCCAAACATTTTCACTAGTGTTCTGAATTGATCCTGTAAGCCATGTTTAGTGTTAGGTGGGACAAGCCACCAAGAGGAAAGACTCCGGAAGGGCCACATGGTACCAGCACTGGGCAGGAGACAGGTCTGCACGGGCTGCCTTCAGGGCCGGGCCAGACAGGTGCTGATCCCCCAGCTTCCCTGGAGACTGGCGAGAAGGCCCAGCAAGATCTCCTCCTAGCCCACTCCCATTCTTTATCCTTGAAATTTCATTTTCCTCTTAAGAGTGCTGGTGTAAATCTACACCCTTGAATACAGAAGTTAACATGTTTGTTGCCCTGTCCTTGCCCTGGCTGCTTTTGTGAGGCAAACACCCCAACCTGCTATGAAAATGCCAGCCCTCTCTGCTACCGTGCCCCAGAGCAGAGGTCACTGCATAGATCACTGATAGCCCTTGGGGCTCTCGTCCAACCCTGTGACCTCCCCTCCTCCTGCCTTTTGGACAGACTGTTGTGCCCTCAGTGCAAAGTACAGTCCTGCTGTTTGCATCCCTGACACCTGCTGCTCTCCCTTTGTGAAACCTGCATCTCTGTCAGAACTTTCCTCTGAATTATCAGCCCTAAAACTGACATTTCCACTCAGCAAGGGAAGCCTGCTAGCCCTGTTGACCCACTGTTCCTCAGAGCAGTGGTTCTCAGAGTGCATCCTCTGACCAGCAGCAGCACCAGCAGCAACAGCAGTGTCCTCTGGGAACCTGCTGGAAACACAAGTTCTCAGGCCCTGCTCCAACCACCCCACCCCCAGTCTGAAACTCCTGGGCTGGGCCCAGCAATCAGCACTCTATGAAGCCCTTCAGGCGATTCTGATCTGAGGCTAAATAAATATTCACCACACTCTTTGTTCATTAGACTCACCTGGAGAGTTTTAAAACCATACCCTCTCCGAGGCCAAGTGATCAGAAGTTCTTGGGGTGGGAGGGCTGATGGGGTGGAAAATTTTCTGAGGTGATGCCAATGAACGGTGAGAAGTGCGGGTCATGGTCCTGGGTAAGGTTTTGGCATCTCCCAGATCAACGCCAGTGAACGTGTGTAAGTATCCCCCCAAAAGATTGCTCTTGCCTTATACATTTATAAAATGCTGGGTTTAATAGAGTTGACAGTTTTCTTTTTCTGAGGGAGTTTTTGCAACTTTTAATATGTCAATATGGTATCCCAGAGGTAGGAGAGGCCACGGGGTGCCTAAGTCAGGTCCCCTGAATGCCTTGTGTGCAGGCTGCAGCTCCGCACCTGTCAGCCGTGTGTGTGTGTGTGTGTGTGTGTGTGTGTGTGTGAGAGAGAGAGAGAGACCCAGGGTGGCTCTAAGGAGCAGCGGTCTGGGGACACTGCTGGTGTGGGTTGTCTGCACAGCCACTTGGCAGCTCTTTTTTGTCTCCATGTTTTATAAAACCATGTAACAAATTTTTCTTATGAGATTTATGCTGGGGGGGGAAGTATCTCTATCCTGTGAACTGAAATTAGATACTTCCTTAAATTACATAAGGAGAACTTTGAAGCCACTGTGCTGTCCTCCTGGGAAGCTGCCCACGGAGTTCTGCCCTCAGTCCTCACTGACTACCTTACTTCAGGTGTGTACTCCCCCATAGCTATGGACAGAGGGGCCATTTCATCCTTGTTTTAGTAACTGTATTACTAGGTAATATTTATTGCCACCTATTTCTAATACCTTTTAGGACATTAGAGATATATAGCTTTGGTATAATTTTTAAAAGAAGAAAAGCAATAAAGAGGTTTGGCACTTCTGCAAGTTTCTCTCTCCCTAAAAACTCCTTGCTCTACCTGTACTCAGAAAAGTTGACTTATAAAACTGTGAAGAACAACTCCAAAACTGCCCATTGTCTCAACTCCTACCTCCTATAAAATCTAAGATGACAAAAAACTAAATTTTGGGCTGGGCACAGTGGCTCACGCCTGTAACTCCAGTACTCTGAGAGGCCAAGGTAGGAGGATTGCTTGAGCTCAGGAGTTCAAGACCAGCCTGAGCAAGAGCAAGATGCCATCTCTACTGAAAATAGAAAAATTAGCCAAGCATTGTAGGGAATGCCTATAGTCCTAGATACTCAGGAGGCTGAGGCAGGAGGATTGCTTGAGCCCAGGCGTTTGAGGTTGCCATGAGCTACAGCACCATAGCACTCTAGCCTGAGTGACAAAGTAAGACTCTGTCTCAAAAAAAATAGAAAGAAAGTTAAATTTTGTAATGGCCATATAGTTTAAAGATTAATATAGTATTTCTGGGAAAGTATCATTTTTCCTGTTTGAATATTCTCCATAAATAACTAGTCACCCAAGAAATTCTAACAAAGTAGACTAAATGTCCTAAAAACAATTTCCAAATGTAGGTCTGTTACTGTGTAACAAATTATACCAGAATTTAGTAGCTTAAAATGACAAACATTTTTTATTATGAGGATTTGTGGAGCAGCTTAGTCGGGTGGCTTGAGTCTGGAGTATCTCCCAAGCTTGTTAGCAAACTACTGACCGGCCTGGAGCACCCACTTCCAAGCTCACTTGTGTGGTTCTAGACTGGAGCCCTTTGTTCCTCACCATTTGGAACTTTCCGTAGGTTGCCCGAATGTCCTCACACATGGCACAGCTGGCTTCTCCCAAAGTGAGAGGTGAGGGGGGACACAAGTGACCTACGTCACTGTCTTTGATAACCTAATTCCAGAGTGTGGCTGTGATGTTAAGTGACATTTCTATTTTGAGTCCTTTAGCAATACTTCCTTTTGGAATAAGACTGTAGCCCTACATCTGTGTTTTGTAAAAAATGGAGTTGACATTCATATTACTGAAATGCCTTCCATTCATCAACCCTTGAGTGTCACTGAGATAATTCCACCCAAACAAGATACAGCAATCTCTGAGGCTACTAGCCGAATCTTGCTCTGCTGACCCTGTCCTGGGCCCGGGCACGTGAGAGGAGACGGCACTGTGAGTGACGGCCCCAGATCCCTCGCTCAGTGGGGGGGGGGGGGTCATCAATCCGTAAAACCCATGGTTATGGCACATTTCCCTCAGGGGATACCATTCTAGGCACTGAGGTTGACACCGTGAACAAAACAAAGTTCCAGTCCTCAAGGGACCGAGAGTCTAAAAGTCAGAGCTGAGCATCCCAGGGGGATATGCAGAGGAAACAAAGGTTCTGTTTAACAGTCGCCTGTGCAGCTCTCCCTGTCTGGCACTGCTCTAGCACTCTGAAAATAATTACATCATCTCTGCATAATAACTCGTGAATATTATGTCCATTGTATGGATGGGACTCAGAGAGGCAGAGTAACTTTCTCAGGGCCACACAGCTTGCTAGTAAGTGACAGACCTGGACTTTGAAATCGACAGTCTGGCTGAACAGTCCACTCTCTTTACCACCCTAGGCTAAAAAGTGTTGGTCTCTCTGATTTTGAGTAATTACTGGTGCCAATTAGACACTAATCCACAGACAGTAAATTTTGCCTACTAAGAGTTAGTGTAGGCACTGACCAGAGACCTAAGGTCATAAGTTCCTCTTTGCAGAAATGTTTCCTTTGCACTTGCGTCTTCTGGGTGAGAGGTGAATCAGGCTCCACAGAAGGGCATCCAGAGGTGGCCAAAGGCAGCCACTAGCAGTGGTGAATTGGAGGCTCTGCCAGGTACTGAGTCCAAACGATGAAGTAATGATTAGAACCAGAAACCAAAAGGTGAGGTCAAAGCACCACATAGTCCAGAGCATGACAGAAAGAAGTAGGAGGCACAAGCCAAGGACAGCAGGTGCCATGTGATGCCCAAGACGCGCTGCCAGGAAGGGCACAGAATCTAAAGGCCCCTCAGCAGAGTAGCACGTTCTCTCCCTGACTCGGTGAGCCAATAAAAGCCAAAAATGTGTCCTTTGTTTTCCCTAAATTCTCGTGCAAAATCATTTCTACCCTTTGCAAAAATTTCAAATAATATAGAGTGGGTGCAGTAAAAAGTGAAACACCCAGTCCGGACTCACCAATCCCAGGCTCCAGAAGGAACTGGAAGGACGCCTCCGCGCGCAGGGTTTCCTCTTGCTGGGCCCTGTTGACCTGCCCCATTCTTGGTTAGCAGGCGCAGGGTGCTCCACCCGCTGCTCAGAGTGAAGACATCACAGGGGCCCCTCAGTCCACCTGCTTTCAAGAGAACTCTGTATCCTAAATGGAACCCAGAGCCCGTGCTCAGGCATCTAGCTCAGTCCAGATTCCCCATATTTGGCAGCTAATTTGATTTGATACTGTAGCTATTTCCTGATTTCATTTTATAGGTAGTATTCATACCAACATTTCATATTTTTAAAAATCATTTTGGTAGGTTTCATGGAAGGGGGTAGAGAAAACATACTTTACACCACTATCTTTTAACTAGAACATAAACATTTAAAAGACACTCAAGTTGATGAGCTCCGTAGGTTACATTTTGCTTTACTTAGTTTCATTCAAAAACACTTATGACAGCTGAGTGCCACAGCCAACGCCTGTGATCCCAGCGCTGTGGGAGGCCAAGGTAGGAGGATCACTTGAGCTCAGGAGTGAGACCCTGTCTCTACTAAAATTAGAAAAATTAGCGGGTGTGTGCTGGGTGCCTGTAGTCCCAGCTACTCAGGAGGCTGAGGCAAGAGGATCACTTGAGCCCTAGAGTTTGAGGTTGCTGTGAGCTGTGATGCCATAGCACACTACCCAGGGCACAAAGTGAAACTCTGTCTCAAACAACAAAAAAACTTATCTATATATAGATGCAAAGCAGTATATAAGACACCACTTAAAATATAAAAATGAGGGCGGTGCCTGTAGCTCAAAGGAGTAGGACGCCGGCCCCATATACTGGAGGTGGTGGGTTCAAACCCAGCCCCGGCCAAAACTGCAAAACAAAAAAACCAAAACATATATATATTATACATATATATATATACACACACACACACACACACACACACACACACAAGACTGGAGACCTACTTTCAAGGAACATATGGTGTGATATGAGTAAGAGGAATCTGTAAGTAACTATAATAGGATACATTAAATGGCGTGACTGAATGATCACCATTATTATGACAGTGACGATGACGATGAAAAGAACGATGGGGAGTGTGACAAGAACATGATCACATTCACCCGAAGGGATGTCAAGAGTCAGAAGAAAAGAGAAAAAGTGACAACGTTCATAACGGGTAATGGCAAGGTCCAGGTCCCCTCTCAGATCTTACAATTCCTGGGTGTCCTCAGGGAAACAACCTGCTCTGAACTTCAGAGCTGCTTTTTCTGTTTTAGTTTTCCTTTGTTACAATGGTTAATGCTACCAACCTGTTGCAAGGGTCAAGTTGAATGATATGTGATAGATACCATGCCTGGCACATAGTAGGTGTTTTACAAATATTTAATTTGTTTCCAAATCAAGTCTATTTACATAACATTATTCATTTCTCAATTGCCCTGTGGTATTAACTATCTAAAACATACAATGACTTTTAAAACATGAAAGTTCTTACTTTACCTATTCTGTTATGTACGTGTATGGCCCTTACCTATGCCATTGTGCTATTAAACTTATGTCTAAAGCATCAGATGAGGTAACCTTTGTGAAAGTGCTCTTCAAACTGCCAGGTAATACTGGTGCATGAAAAGCAGTCTCCAAGCTACCACAGCACCTGCTTGGAAGGAGCAGCTGCCACCCCAAACCTCCACCTGCAGCAGGAGGCAACCAAGTCTCCTCCTTTAAAAGAAACCCCAGCCTGGGCGGTGCCTGTGGCTCTAAGAAGTGGGGCGCTGGCCCTATATAATGAAGGTGGCAGGTTTAAACCCAACCCCGGCCAGAAACTGCAAAAAGAAAAGAAAAGAAACCCCAGCCTCCCTTTGGGTAGGAGACACATTTTGCAAATTTGAACTAAGTTTTACCCTTGTGGGTATTTAGACAAGTTTTCTACCGATTGAAGGCCATTTCTCTGAGAATATTTAGGACCTGCTTGAGATCAGCTTGGACATGGCCAGTGTTTGTCATAGAGGTGAAATATTATACACATAAAAAGAAAATAGGTCAGAATTTGCTGTGGTTGTGCTGCCTCATCCCTCAGCTAAAGGTCATTCTTAATCCTCCCACAGCTCTCAGAATGCTGTGTGCAGTGGTTTTTAAAAATATTCCAAGAAAGAAATGGCTTCTATAAAGAGAAGAAGGAGACAAATTCTTCATGGGACCAAAAGATCCCAAATGTTTCACAAGTCCATTTTTAAAACATAGCAAAGATGAGTTCTAGGGAAACATTATGGTAATATTTTTCTCATAGTCAAGTTTTGAAGCTACTTCCCTGGACAGAACTATGACTGGGGCTTTAATCATCTGTGAAAGGGAATGGGAAAAGAGATGATTCTATGGGCCGGTGTCACCACTGAGCATAGTATTGAGCTCAGCTGGGAAGTTGAGGTGATGTCAAACAGAGGCTGCCCTGCTGCTCGGAAACAGAAATCAAAGGACGTTATGAAGGTGTCCTGAGACACACTGAGACTGTTGTGGAGCATGTGGCTTTGGACAAAGTGCCCTGACGACAGCTAGGCCTGACCTGGAAACTCCAGGTTACCTTAGCACCTGCTTGGAAGGAGCCCCAGCTCCCAAACATCTACCTGCAGCAGGAGGCATCCCTGGCCGCGTCCCAGGGAGCCTGGCAGCTCCTCATCTCTGCAGTGCTTTCCGCTGGCTGGACTACATGTGACTTCCCATTTCAGAGAATAGGTTGTTTTCCAAAGTAGAATTAAATTTGTTCTTCTCTGAATATGACCTCATTTCCATAGTTCCTAAGCCTACTACCAGCCTGAGTTTCCTTTTTGTCTATTCATAGCAGTTCCCTCATCTAGTTTTGATTCAACCCCTGTCAAAGCATGTGTGGCTCCCCCAGGCCTTTATCTGGAAGTATCGGGTATGTGACTCAGGAGCGAGCAGGAAAGGCAGGGTGAGCACTCTGGTGTCAGCCCTGTGCTTTCCCATCCTTTGATTTCTTTTCTCTTTTTTATTAAGTCATATACATATAGATCCTGAATACATTTATGCATATGTGGTATACAATGTGTTGTTTTGTTTTTTTTATTATTTTTATTTTTTATTGTTAAATCATAGCTGTGTACATTAGTGCAATCGCCTGTAACCCATTCTAAGATGCAGCATAGATGTGGCCCCACCCATTGCCCTCCCTCCACCAAAAACTCTCCCTTCCCCTCCCCTTCCTTGGCCCTTTCCCCATAGTCTTGTTCTATAGTTGGGTTATAGCCTTCATGTGAAAGCTATAATTTAGCTTCATAGTAGGGCTGAGTACATTGGATACTATTTCTTCCATTCCTGAGATACTTTGCTAAGAAGAATATGTTCCAGCTCCATCCATGTAAACATGAAAGAGGTAAAGTCTCCATCTTTCTTTAAGGCTGCATAGTATTCCATGGT